>JARVGV010000111.1:6976968-6994260 GCA_031762435.1 Hypsolebias longignatus
ATTCTCGACCTGCCATTGTGTATCTGTTCCTCCTTCCTGTTCCTCTCAAACCCAGCCGGTCAAAGCAGATGGCTGCTTGACCTGAGCCTGCTTCCGCTAAAGGGTTCTTCCTCATGAAGAAGTTTTTCCTTTCCACTGTCGCCTTGAAGCTTGCTCAAGATGAGCGTCTGTGATGGAGTTAAACTCAAAGCAGTCTGCTCCTCAGATAAATAATCTTATTAACTTACTTTTATATAAATTAATGTTCAGTGTCCTGAGATGACTTCTGTTGTGACTTGGCGCTGCACAAACAAACTAAATTGAAAGTGAAATTGTTTTTTTAATCAAAAACTAGCTCTAAACAGCTAAGCCCCGCCTTGTATTAGATCCAACAAAGCACTTCAGTCTCAGACTACAGGTTTCTTTGTACTTCCTAGAGTTTATAAAAAATGGGAGGCAGCACTTTCACTGATCAGGATCCTTTCTTTTGGAACCAACATACAGATTTTAACTGAGAATCTGACCACTTGTCTGCTTTTGACTCTGACGTCAGGGTTAGTTTGGGTTTCCTGAGCTATCCCTTAGCTAGACTCCTGGAGGAGAATCTGACCACTTGTCTGCTTTTGACTCGGCTTAAGAATTGTTTTTTTTTATAAATCCTGACGTTAGGGAAGGAGAAACTGTCCACATTTCCTCTCGGCTGTTGCCTCTTTCTCTCTCTGATCTTGTCCATATTCATAATTAGTTGTCTTTTTCTTTGTTTTTCTTCCCATAGGAACTACTTCTTTGTCTGTTAGCTGGTCGAGGCAGCTGAGGTTTGAGTAGAGAGGCAGGTGGCTGTACCTGAGCCTGGTTCTGCTGGAGGTTTCTAAAATATTCAGGAAATTGGGATATGATCTTATATTTAGAATTTAAAATCATCAGAAGTGCTTTTAAAGCAGCGGCTTCGGATGTTGTCAGTCCATTAAATGGACGTTATTAGTTGTGATCATCACTATTCGTATCGGTCAAACTGTCCCTCCTGTACCTCCTAACAGGTGCCAAGTTACGTTATTATCGTGATTTTCGCTGTTAAGAGGCAGAGTGTGACGTGTGCAAACCAGGAAGTGTTGTTTTTTTTTTACGGCTTACGTCACCCGTTTCCTAAACGTAACCTTACACCTGACCGAGACGCCCAAACCTAAACTTAACCACCTTGCCCTTGTGCCTAAACCTAACCTTATACCTGTCCCAGAGGACCAAACCTAAACTTAACCCCCTTACCATTGTGCCTGAACCTAACCAAGACCCGAAACCTAACACGAGACCCTTTACTCTAAACGTAACCATGAAAAGCTATGCAGTGCTAAGCTAACAACGTAAGTTTGAACATACTAGGAGGTAGAGGAGGGGCATTTCGACCGATACTTGTGGGGCTGATAATAAGTAATAACGGCCATTGAATAGTTGATAACATTCGAAGCGGGTGCAATTACAGACCGATATCCTTGTTACCACAGTTCTCAAAAATTTTGGAGAATCTGCTACACTGGTGCAGATCCAGGCATGGACACCACGACCCAAGCTCTGAGCTCATACCACCCCCATCAGAGGCCTGACAGAGCCAAGGCACCCAGGCCCTGGCAAGCAGCCACCAGGGCGGGCCGGCACACACACAAACACCCAGCCCCAGATGCCGAAAGCCACCAATGTGCCGGCGGCAGGGGGCCCGCCACTGGAGGGGAGTGTGACAGGATGAAGTAGGCCCCATATTAAATGGTGGCTCCAAAATAATCCAAGAGAGGGGACCACCCAAAACCCAACCTGGCACAAACAGGTGTGCACAGACAACCCGACAGAGCCTCTGTCGGTCTGTCTGTGTACGCCTTACTGACCCGACAGTGACCGCAGGCCGGCCAAGGGCCGGGGGCCAGAGCAGCAGGGAGAAGCAACTGAGGAAGGCCGGCCCAGCGCACCAAGGACCATTGGCTCCACGAGGACTCATTTTCAAGAGAGACCTGTTAGGGAGCAGATGGGGGTTAAGGGCCTTGCTCAGGGGCCCAGAGTGGGGTGAATGAGGGTGGAGGCAGGTGTGGGTGTTTCACCTTTACCACCCACATTTTTTTATGTTGTCAGTACCGGGGCTTGAACCGGCGATCTTCCGACCACAGGCTCACCGTGTCTGCGCCACCACTCCCCCATTTGAAAGTAATCTGCGTTCATTTTAGCAGATAAATTGCAGTTTTTGTTTTGTTCACATTTATTTAACAATAATAAAGTTGACTAAAATAGCATCGCAGAGTTCAGGTATCTCTTGTGCTGTTCGCGGCTGCACAAACAACCAGAGCAAACTAAATCAGTGTTTTGAACATGGACCCAAAACAACAACAAAAAAAAGTGTTTGTGTGAAAAGCGGTATAGTTTCCATCCCCCACCTACAGATGAGAAGAAATTAAGACGAATGTGGCTGAAAAATATGAACCCCAAGAGACCACCTAAAATGCTGTATGCTCATTTCACTTTGTTGACAAACGGCCGACAAAGAAAAACCTGCGTCCTACGTTGTGGCTGGGCTACAATAAACCACCAGAGAAGAGACACCAGATCGAAAACAGTGTGACAAGAATATCAGGTATGATTTCAAGTGTATGGAGGGCAAAGCTTTATAGTATTTGTTCATCTTACATATTACAATTTTCTCTGGAATCAGTGATGGAGGACTTCAAGGCTTTGGCTGCATTCTTTGACTTTAAGGTAAATAAAATTGTGTCCACCTCTTTTAACAAAGCACGACCGACTTCAGTACTGTGTAGATACTAACACAGCTTTTCAGGTTGTTCATCGCTTCCCCATCGGAAGCAACAAAGTCAATAAAGTTGCTAAATATGCTAATATTTGTAATTTGCAACCGCTTGTCCAGGTCGTCCTCCCAACCCTCGTCTGCAGCAGTATGTATGATTATATTTGTTCAGTTAAAATCATCCACATCTCATCCTGTTTCCATTACCTCAGGTATTCCACAGGGCTCAGTCCTGGGACCGCTGTCGTTTATCATTTACCTTCTCCCCCTTGGTTTCATTTTTCGCAAACATCATATTCAGTTTCACTGCTACGCGGATGACACCCAATTCTATCTCTCAACCATACCTAATTCTACACTTCCACCTTTGTCCCCGACTGATTGTCTGCTTGAAATAAAACACTCAATTTCACACACTTTGGTTCACTTTAAACTTTCTTCTTTCGAACCCTCAACTCTTGCATTGGAGGACGACTGCTCTAACCACTCAGCCACAACTGCCATTGTGTACCCCATGTACAAAAGAGAAATACATCCCTGAAAATGAAAAATATCTGTAATAACTGTGCTGATATTACTGTAAAGTGCAGCAGAGCACAGCATATACAAGTTTTTTATTAACCAAAGGCCTGTGAGATCAGGAAAGAAAATCTCAGAGTAGAAATCAGCAGCAACCACTCAAGAAGACCACAGAATTAGAAAGCCCCCTCGGTGGACTTAGATCTAATTCTTGATTGAATAGATCTTCACTTAATGACCTGAGAGGCCTGATTTGGTTTAGACTTTTATATGGGCACTAAAGAGGTAAACGAGTGAGTGCTTTTTCAACTATTAGGAGGATCTTGCAAGTCTATATTGAACTGACATCCAGTACAATGACTTTGGTATTTAAACTTCTGTGGTTTTAGGAAATGCAGCTGCTGCAGTCAGAATGAAGGAGTTGGCTGTTTGATCCTTCAACATTAATGCTACAACATGCTAGAGAGAAACAGGGAAAATGACTGAAAACAAAAAACAAAACATGCATTTTGCTGGGAGAGCTGGGACAGTGGCAAAGCACCATAAGTGTAGGAAGGACGTAGACTGGTCCTGAGGTTTTTGATCTGCTCAGAGACGGGATTATAATTAAATTATGACTGGGTTAAACTGGGCCAGCAGCTCTAAAAAGAGTCTCACAGGGATTCAATATCCATCAAGGAATAATTAATTTTTCTTGCCACATCACGTAGACAGGCTTTTGAAGCACCGTCTCATGTTCCCTTGCTCGTCAATCCACGTAAGATCCGTTGAGATCACACTTAGTCATGCGCCCTCATACATGTGATAGGTTGAGCTCCCCTTCTGCGAAAGGAGGAGTTAAGGCCCTATAAATATGTAACGAAACGGGACATCGGCCATTCCGGCATAAGATCGCGTCATAGAGCAGAGAGGGCAGCGCTGCAAATTGTAAATTTTTCCTGCCTTGATTTTTATACATTTGGTAAAACTGAATTCATGTTTCCTCGATTTATTGTTAGCTGTGAGTTACAGCTTCTGAGGGAGATTAGCCAGGGAAATAGGACATGTGGCTGGAGGCGGGTCTTGGCTCCAAGATGGGGACTCTGGGTAATCGGAGGCCCGTAGCCAGCCCCTCGTCTAACAATCTCAGGTGAACCACTTTGTTTGTACTTCTTCAATCCCTTTGGTAAAGACTTGACAGAATTTTTTTTTCTGTCTACTAAGTTTTTATTTTATTTCTCCCCAGCTTCTTTTTCTTTGTGATGTTGAACTGCAGGTGATTCAGCTCTTGCTGTGGTCCTGGCTGGTTCACCCCATGACAGCAGTCATCCTAACGCCTGACATCTCAGGTGTGCAAAGAAGCGGTCAAGAAGACAGTTCTGTTCTCTGAGGTATCTTGCTGCTTCTTGCTCTGTGTTCATGTCTAAAAATCTGTGGCAGATAAAGAACCTGCATGCCTAAAAGGACCAAAAATCAAAAACCTTTTGTGACACATATTTTTGGATTTTCCCTCTTTTGTTGGAATGTTTAATTGGCTAATTGTAATCAACAGTATACCAAAAAATGCTGAAGAGATTATAAACTTTTGATTACATATTTAATATTTTTTGGTTAATTGCCACAAATCCGAAGAGTTAGGAACCAACTGGGCTAAAGAATAACATCATATCTGATTAGTCATGCAGCACAGAGCTGTCATTGGCTTTTGGCTGGATTCTTTGCTTTTGTTTTTTTGCTTTTACTTCTTAACATTTAAAAATACCACTAAAATAGACAAGATGTAGCTTCAGTGGCACAGATAGCACTGTCACACTCCAACTTGGCCACCCCTGTTCACATTTTAGTTACATCACCGCCCTCCCTTGGGACTCTTTTCAGCCTCTAAAACAGGACAATTCTCAAATCAGAGCAATATATCGCAGTCCCATGTGTGAAATAAGAGGGAGTTTGATGTAACTGCCTGAGGAACAAAGTTACAGTGCACATGAAAAATATGCTAATTGCACACTGCAGCAAAGCAATTTTGTTTTAAATGAACTGAAAATGCACACAGCAGTACACAAACAGACACACTGATAGGTGAACTCAAAAGGTAAAATCAAAAAGCTAGATACATTTACAGCTAAGTTTACATGCAAATTATCCCGTTTTCTGTCTGCTTCTTTTCTTTCCCCCTTTTCTACTGATCCAGTTTTAGTTCCTCAGAGCATAAGCAGTGCCTTGTTTATCACTTTGCGCCCTTTCGGAGAAGTTCTGCAAAGTTTTTCTTAATGTTTGATGTAAATCTTTCAGATAAATTCCACATTTTCTGCATTTTGTTCCACATTAAAATTCATTCATCGTGTTGGGAGCTTGTTCTTCAACAGGAAAGTTCTGAATCACATTTGAGCCCCCAAAGGGACTAAATCAAACACAGCAAAGTATGGCCTGAGCCATACTTGTGTTTTAGAAGTGCATTTCAATACAGCGCCTGGAAAACTACTGCAGTAAACTCTACCAAACTGCACTATTTGATATAGCTCAGGACAAACTTTTTCAAGGTCAAGGTTTTCTTTATAGTCATTCACATCTCATGTGGTACATGTGGTGGAACGGAATTGTGTACACAGGGTCCCAATTACAGCCAACAAAAGTATAAATTGTAAAAGAAAAACAGATATGAACTAAGAAATGCGCTAAACTAAGAATAGACTAAACACTTAATAGTGTAAAAACAATACGCCGAACAGCAGCACGAACATGAGTCTGTGTGAGCAGATGAGTACAAATCTACACTTAATACTCCTCAACCTTCTGTCCAAGGGAAGCGGGGCAAAAAGTATGTGCTGGGTGAGTGGGGTCCTTCATGATGCAGGTGGCCCTTATCCTGCATCTAGAGGTGTAGATGTCTGTGATGGTGGGGAGACTGACTCCAACATCTTCTGTGCAGCCTTCACCACTCTCTGCAAAGCTTTTCTTTCTGCAGCTGTGCAGCCTCCAGGCCACACGTTGATGTTGGAGCACAGGATGCTCTCCACTGCACACCTGTAGAAGGAGGTGAGGATTGAGGTTCCCAGTCCAGCAGCTGCCTGAGGAAGTAGAGTCTCTGATGAGCTTTCTTGATCAGGCTTTCTTGCTTTTCATGCTTTCTTGATTTATGTTTTTAGAATAAGGTTTACATTACACAAGTAATCAAGCAAGTATGATTTATGTAACAGTAAAAGTTCTGAAAGTGTGTTCAAACAACGCAGCTGTGGAGAACATTTTGTCCAAGTCAATGTGTGGCCCTTCACTGGCTTTAAGTCAGTATGGCCCTCTAGGATTAACTGTTGCAGATCCCTGGGACAAATCCATTTTTCCCCTTCAAAAGATAAATTCTTAAATGCTTCAGGGGAGATCAGTTGAATTATTTATTCTATGGTCTTTCTGTGGAAGCAACAAGTGGTCGGAAAAAAGAAAACATAAATAATCAATGCAGTTACTGACACACACCTTTAAATAACAACAGTGGGTCTGCAGAGAAGATGTTTTATTTTGCTGATCCATAATGATCAATGCTTTCACCTGTTCAGTCTATTATGTAGGGTGGAACAGAGACATCACTTGTGCCTGCAGTATTTTTCTATAACAAGTGGAAAAAATCAGCTCATACAGGAGAGATCTCAGCTGAGAACAAAACCTCTCATTTCTATTTCCTCTCCACAAAAAGGGGTTAAGCTGCCTTTAGTCTATTAATTTTATATGACCATTCTGCCTACTTATGGTGCATTTCATTCTATTACATTCCCATAAAGCTGAAAGATAAAGACTGCCCACAAACTGTTCAGGTAATGTAAGAGTCTCTGTAGGCTATTTTATACGTTACATCAATCAGACACAATAATGTGGTGTTAGCTCTGTCACTTCACAGCAGGGAGGTCACTGTTTGGCTCTTGGCTGTGCAGACCTTTCTGTAAAGAGCTTACATGTTCTTCTTTTGCTTTGATATGTATTTTTCTGGGTAGCCAGCTTTTCCTCAACATACATAAACATGAATTTAGGTTAAAGGGGGATTCTAAATTGACCTCAGGAGTGAATGCATGGTGTGTTTGTCCTATCTGTCACTGGTGACTCTTTTTACTGCAGACCTTTATAAGTTGAACCCTGCCTCTTACCCAGTGACGCCTAAAACTGACTAAAGCTCCCATGACCTTAAATAGGGTGAAAAAACAAAACCAAATACAGGCGGTCCCCGAACTATGGCGCCATCGACCTACGGCGCTCCGTACTTACGGCTCCGCCCCCAGTGACGTCATCACGCCGTTCGTTGCCTTTTTTATGCAGCATTTTATTTTTTTTCTTTTCTTTTAGGGTATTTTGTTAGCTAACTGCTTGGAAACACATTAAAAAAAAACATTAAAACGGCCATTCTAAGTTGTTTTACATTGAAAAAACGTGTTTAAAAAGACGTTACCGATCGCCGTTTTAGTTTCGGTTTCAGTCTAAAATCCGCGTTTATGGCCGCCACGTGTGTGCAGTTCCAGTTTAAGTCTAAATCGGTATACGGCCAGGCCGTTAGAACAGAACTCGGCCGTAAACCGGGGACTACCTGTATTTAAATAAAAGTCCATGGCTCATCTTATTTTGAAAAATCATGATCTAGTGAATCCACGATAAACGAACCGCACGTAGCGAGGGATACTGTGGCAGGTAGGCCAGCTGGAGGGTGAGCGCATGCTCATGAGAAGAACCTGACAAGTTGTTCAATGACATAAAAAATGTTGTTAGCAAAGAGCGGAGTCCTAACATTTATTACGGTAAATATTTCTGTATATACAAAAAAAAAAAAAACACAATTGTGCTTTGACAAACTCGATAAAACAAACATTTTGTCAACGCGAAAGTGAGAGGGGGCAGGTGTCACTCTCGCTTTGAGTTTACTCTTTGTTGCATGCACACTGTGGGTGACAAGCGTCCAGAGCGTCATAAAAAGAGCAGCTGAGGTGTCTGAGTTATTTATTTATCGTCTCAGCAGCAGAGGGGAGTGACACCCAAAACAACAAGGCAGCCATATTGTTCATAACTTTATTAGTAAGACTGAGAGCTGCTGAAACCAAGCACACAGATCTTGTTCCTGCAGGATCCGGCTCAGACTAAGTCCTGTCTGTTAGTAAAAAGGTGTCCGGCTTTTAATCATGAGCTGGACTTTTCTTTAGCATCTGGAGTTAAATGTCTGTTTCCTGTCAGGTGGAAGAGGCGATCGCTGTTCTGCAGGCTCACCAGGCAAAAGAGGGTCCACTAAAGAAATGATGCTCTCAGGTCAGAAACAACTTCAGCGTTTTACAGCACTATTGGTCAAACTGGTATTTTATGACAAATCCAAGTGTCACAGGAAAAACATGTCAGTGATTTATCTTTTGAAGACCATGTGGTGTTTAGTTGTTGGACCCAGAACCAGCTGCTGTTAAACTTAGTGTGAAAATGACAAATAATTGAGCAAAGTCCTTGAAGTTATGGGATTTACTGAAGAGATGCAGCAAGCACATCACTGAACAGATCGGTTTCTGCACAGGACTTTGCTTTAGATGTTAACAAGAAAAAAGACTTGACCACCGTGTATGTTCTCTTTTACAGGTCTCTACGTTTTTCTGGTGATAGAAAATATATTTGAAGTGTGATATTTTTGGAAAAAGTCTTGACGTGTTTACATTAGTATTGAAGTTTCTGAAGCTGTAAAGTTGCAGCCATTTTGTTGTTGCAGCGCCTTTTGTTAGAACATAAAGTTTCCAGTTTCTGCATTAAACTTGTGTTGTCATTTGTTACAAGAATAAACAAATGTGCATCAGTCTTTCCTCACTGTGTCTGAAGATGCCTGAATTTTAATCCCATGGAATTTGTGTGAAGTGCAGGGTAGATGAGAAATCAAGTCTGCTGAGGTTTCTCCACCATTTAATTTTTTTCCTTTCAAGTTATATTAACTGGTTCTTTTCAGCTGGACATCAAGCCTGGTTGTTTTCAGACCGTGTTAAAACTCAGCTGTTCACGTGGCCTTTTGGTCCATTTTCTGATATTAACATCAGATACATTTTTTACTGTGTAGGACAAGAGTCCAGATATTTACACTTGAGGGTTAAGACTTCTTGTTGTTGCCAGATTCATCATTCATGTGTTGTATTGACAGATTATAGTTCTGGACCTCATCCAGGATCCTGGACATTGAGGACCAACAAAGTCCTTATAGTTTGAAGTCCTGTTCCTTCCTCTTAAATACATGCCTTTATCATCATCAAGCTGCATCATCAGTCCCAGACTCTGGTTCTCAGGACTTCATATTTCCACTCGTAGAGCACAGGTGTGACCAAGTCATGGTTTTGGAAGGATCAAGTAAGACAAGTCCAAGTCTGAAACTTTAAATGTCAAGTCTTTTTTTTTTTTTTTTTAAGTGTTGGAATTATATGTTAAGTACTAACAGACCTCTTTTTATAAATCTATCTCAAATCATAATACATGTGCAACTAAACTTACAAAATGTTAAAGTTGAACGTCTTCCTTCAAACTATAATTTTCCAGAATGAAAGAAGCAAAAGCAGAACTCCATGTCCAGACAAAAGATTCTGACAGTTCCACACTACAGAGAAGCATCAGTGAAATGATTTCCTCTCATGTGGTCACTCAGTGAACAGATGTTTGTGTGTCATGTGAGTGACAGAGCAACACAAACACATGGACTGAACAATGAACAGGAACTGTGCACTTGAAGTTATTTCAGTTAACTATTCATTTGCAAAAGACCAAACTGGACAAGTCATTTGTGCATGTGATGGTGCCATAGATGGTGCTCTACATGCAGGCACTGCTAAACCTCTGGTGTCCAGCTGTGAAGGAAGAGTCTGCAGGTTCATTGTCCAGAGCAAGAGACCGTGCTGTCCAGAAGTATCCAGGTAGTGACGAGCTGGTGTCAGTGGGTCACATGACACCAAAGCTATTATTTTTTTCCCCTCAAGAACATTTGGTTGTGTAATTTATGAAGTCCCTCAGTGAACCCCTGCACCTCAGAGGGGGCAGACTGAAGTCAGGCTGCCGGCATCGGATCAAATGAGACCGAGCTGAATCTAAAGAGCTCAAATATCCAACCTAGAACTAACTTCACTGCAGTTTTCAAACTTGTGGGTGGTCTTTTAGTCACATCGACTTGAAGTCCACACCACTGACGTACAGCGCCCACAATGTGTGGTTCTGCAGCTTTTACTAACTGGTGTTAAAATGAAAACGTACCAGTGGGAGAGTCTGCATGAAGTTAATGAACCAGTGAATCCAGGGTGCAGTGATGGTACAGTACTGTAGTTCCAGCCAGTTATGAATCTCAGTGCACCATGATAAACAGCATCCAACATCTGCAGGTGCCCGTAGGAGTGTTCATGTAGATAATGTCACCGTAATCAATGGAGGGAAGGAAAGTCACAGATACAAGGTGTTTCCTAACATTCAGTGTTAGACATGATCTGTTTCAACATGATGCTTAAGAGCGATGTGAATCGACCAAGACACCAACGTAGTTGTAAGAATGGACAAACTCCATTAAACAAAAGCATTATCATGAATAATCTGGTTTCACGTCTTGAAAACAACTTTTAACACTCATAATAAAATGTTTTAAAACCACAGTAACCAAGTGGAGAAAGGATTACTTAGTATAAAAACCATATTCCATTAAGTTCAGTCTTAACAGCTGACCAGCAAAACCAAAACTTGTTTCCACAAGTATTACCGTAATGTTGAAAACTGAGTCTAAACGTTTGATTCACTTCAGTTCACAGCCTCATACTGTTTGAGATCAAAGCCTTTCAACAAATCACTTTTGTGCCTTTTCAATTTAATGAAGATGCCACAAATTAATTTTATATAAAATTAAACACAGGGTCAAACTGCTGTAACTAAGATTTTATTCATGAAAGCATTTAACCTGGTTTAAACACTTGCTGTAATAAAACAAAAGCCAAATGCAACGTTTGCCAGATTTATTGGAAGCCTTCATACAAAAAAAGAAAAGAAATATGGCTGTATAAAGTTACAAAGGATTACTGCTGACATCGATATACTTCAACGTTTCCGGCCTACTTGCCCAACACTCGTGTTCCTCTGCAATGCATGTCCAATCTAAAAGTGTTGAATTTTAACAAGCAGATAAGACGGTAATATTTAAAAACACAGATCAATAGATACCTGAAGAATACTTCTCAGTGGTAGTTTACAACACAACCCCACAAAAACTGAAAAGTAACTTTGGGGGGAGGGGGAGAAAAAAAAAGTGAGGGCACTTTTTATTACACACAGCCAACTAATTTTCAATGAAATTCCATAAATGCAAACAAAAGTATTTACACGGACTCTCTGAAGCCGTCTCCACTATCGACGCATGGGCATTAGAAGCAGCTTGGCCGTTACTGAATCAGGGAAAAGGTTGTGGTAGGTCGGTAAAGGAACATAAGCAGCTGTTATCATTTTACCTGGGAAGAAAAAGGAGGTTGTATTTTCATGTGAAGATGCAAGTGCTGTTTCTCTGCTGCAGCTCTGCCTGACATACCTGCAAACCAACGGCCATGAAGGGCGTTTACAGTCGCCATTGCAGCCGGTATCGAGGGACACTTCACGTACACATTACCCTGTAAAATAATAAAAAGAAATCCTAAACTTATTAGGTTGAAATCTGAAAGTAGACTGACCGAACATCGTTTACATAACTGCATGCGTGCACTCACCTGAGAAGAGTTCTTGTCAACATAGATGTGAACAACTCCTCCATGCTTGTTGCACTCGTCAATCACATCATCCTGAATTTCATTAGCCCAGTTAGGATCATTTTCTCTACGGTGGAAACAAAAGTATACATTGTTCCAGGAGCTGAGAGTGCACGTATTGATCAAACAACAGTTAGGTCATATGAAGCACGTGTGTGTGCACGCTGGCAGTATTTAGTGTTCTGTCCTGCCTCAGAAACATTCTGCACGTTGGTTCAACGAACTGGGTCGTTACTTTAAAACTGTTTCAAGGCATTTGTTAACCAGTTAATACTGGTACCAGGCTTCAATTTAAGTTAACTGGAAGTGGTCTGATACGCTTACGCTTGTGGGTTGAAGAGGTTGGACAGTTGAAGGCAGTGTGTGGCCAGTGGCTGTGATGGGAGGTTCAAAGCTTGGCTTGGAATTGGGGTTGTAACTGTAAAAGGAATACCTGCATGTTATTGTTGTTTTACAAATAGCAAAAATACAAACAACCGTTTATCTCCATTCTAACCTGATGGAGTAGCCATACCCCCAAAGGAAATGGACCCAGTCATCTGTAGAGCCTGCTGAGCAGCAGGAGGGATCTTCAAGCCAGTTCCTGTAGGAGGGTAAGAAAGAACACACAGCAATGATTACAGTAATTAAGATTTTAATACATAATGAATGTATCATTGCATCATAAAATTAATGTCAAAGAAGTCTTTTGGGTATGACTTGTGTAACAAACCTTCTGCTAGTCGAGCCATAAGCTGCAGGCGCCCCGTTGTGCCAAGGTCGATACCAGTTCTCTCCAGTTCATCGTTGTCCAGAAACGAGCTAGCTGTTGAAGAGTCCGAGCGCTCTGTAACGTGCCCCACCTTCATAGGACGTCCGGCCAGCTCGAAGCCGTTCAGCTGCTCCAGTGCCTTCTTTGCACATTCTGCATCTGCAAACTTCACAACGTGAAGAGGTCAGAATGAACAAAGTGACAAACTGCAGCCGAACAAAACACAAAAGCTTCACTTACTGATATAAAGCCATAACCTTTGGATCTCCCAGTCTCGCTGTCCATCATGAGCTGGATCCCTTCAATCTTTGAAAACAAAACACGTGGAGGGGGTAAAAAATAATCCATGAATAAATAGTGATGTGTGAAGTTGATTTCTTACCTTTCCAAACGGCTCGAAGATCCCTCGCAGCATTTCCTCAGTGATGTTGAAGTGCAGCGAGCCCACGTACAGACGCATCGGACCAGCACAGCCTTTCTGTAGATTGTTGGCCGCAGCTGCAGCTCGGTTTTTCTCTGCCTGGAAATCAACGGAGAAAGCTTTACTGCAGCGGGTGAACACACAACAGGGACAAACATCTAAACACATTCACATCAACCTGATTTATTTAGTGCTACTCCAGTGATGCTAACACTTTCGGCTCCTCTGCATTTCTGAACTGACTTTCAGTGACACAAACATTTCAAGTCATCTATCTGTGAAAAATGGTTAAAATCTAAGGTTTATACATTTCTCATAAATATTTAAACTAATAAAGTCACTGACCTGAGAGGCCTGGACGATGATGGGCACGCCTAAAAGCCTTTGGCCAGTTAGTCCGATGGCCAGTGGTACAGAAGACGTCTCTACAAACTCAATGTATGCAATGCCCTTTGACCTTCGAGAGTTTCTGTCGGAGATTATTCGCACATCCCGGACCTATGAGAGAAAATAACATTTAATGAGACTTCTTACAAGTGAGAATTGAGGGAATTGCATATTAAAAATAATAACGGACTTTTCCAACAGCTGAGAAGAAATCCTCCAGGTCTCGAGCTCTGATTCTTGCAGCAAGTTGCATACAGAAAACTGTGCGGGCATCCCTCTCCTCTGCTGTCAGATTGTCGATAGGTTGCCTTTATGAGAAAATAAAGTTTAATCTCTGAGATAACATTATAAGTTGTTTTTAAAAATGACATTTCTACAGTCAAAATTTTAACAGCTCCCGAGTTTTTGGACAGGGTATCTGAAGTTGTGCTGAAATAAAATCAGACCTAAAACAACAACTGTCCATCTTACCTAACAGGACTCTTCTCCTTTTTAAAAGGGCTTCGACTTCTGGAACGTTTACGACTGGAATGAGAGAACCCAAAATTACTTTATTTCAAATGCACAAAAATAAAAAATAAAATCTGTGTAATTAGAGGAAATAAAATCAACATCCTTACAGTAGCCCAGCACCTCTCAACATGACTCAAACAGAAGTTGCAGGGCTAAATAAATGCACACTTGTTAGAAGTCACATACATTGGGCTCTTGCGTGCTTTGTAGCGTCCGGATCGTTCCTTGCTTCGGGAGCGGCTACGATGGCGCTCTTTGCTGCGGCTGCGTTTTTTCTCTCGGCTCTTGCTCCTCTTCTTATTCTTCTTCCTGTCTCGGCTCCTACTCCTGCTTTTCTTCTTCTTTGAGCCTGGACTCCGACTCCTGCTCCTCCTTTTCCTGAACGCGTTACAATCAGAGATAAAAAAATTAAAAAGGCAAATCTCAGGAAAATATGAACCCAACATTTAAAAGGTTTATTATGGAGGATGTGAAACAACCACAAGGTTTTAAACTGAAATAAAACAAGCCGTTTGAAAATAACGAGTCATTTTGTTCATGTTGGTAAAACTTACTTCTTGCTGTGTTCATCGTGTCCATTAGCATGAGAGGACTTGTTCTCATCCTAAGCAAGGTTTATAGAAGAACATCGTGAGGACGAAGATGAAACATTTCAAGTCGTCAAGGTAAAAAGGGGGGTGGGGGTGAGAAAGGAGAAAATATAGAATATATTGAATTAATAATAATAATACAAACTTCCTACTGTCATCTCTGGACAGTTGTCTTCCACCACCCCAAATAGCCTCCCATCCCACTCCAGTTTTTTTTTTTTAAAGCTGCACAATACTTAATGCAACAATGCAAAGTTAAGGGAGTGTCCAACATATTAGCAGAGTTCATGAAGCTTTGACATTTGTCAGGTCCTCTTCATCATTCCCCGCTAACAGTTCGTACCAATGCCACTATTTGTGCCTAATCACGTGACCACACATGGCCCATGGCCACTAAAAGAGATCCCGTGAGGTCGGTGTCAGTCCAGTCATCTTCACCCGTTTTCGTTCTTGGACTGTAAGAGCTCGATGCCACCTCTGTCACACATCTTGCCCTGAAGCAAACAGGGATTCACACTTCTTAGTAATACTGACGCCCATGAAAATAAATAAAAAGATCAAGTCAGCCACCAGTTACACTACAATTATCTGTAGTTTGCATCATTAATATTTACAACCTTTTGACATAACTACTGAAAATACAGAATTATATATTTACGCTAAATAGAAGTTGTAGTTTACAGCAATACTAAAATATCTATATACTGTATATATAGAAAATGTTGTGTAGCATGCAATAAAAAAATCAAGATGCTGAAAGAGGCAGTATTCATATTTACACAGAAATTCTACTGCACTACAAACAAGGACAAAATGACACATTTGAGCTATTATCTGATTACAACTATCTGTTTTGTTTAAAACCTTACCAATTATCAAGTACTGTACTAATCTGAGAACATAGGAGCAAAATATGACATGTTTTTTCTGGAGTAAACAATTACATATTAAACTACATCCAAAGTGAAACATTCATTGCATAAAACCTAAAATGATAACACTTTAAAAACACATTAATGTGAGAACCAGTGTCAAAATACAAATTGTAAATCTGAATACTGCCTCCTTTGCTGAACAGGTATAGATGGGCTCATCAACCATTGGCATTCACCTTGTTGCAACCGAATAGGGATTGGATGTTCTAGGTTGAATCTCTTTTAGTCCTAAAGTGAACCACAGTACATCAGTATATGCGCAATAACTACCTTCCTTTTTTTTCACAGTTCACAGTGGAACCAAAGATGAATTCATGGGAGTAGAGGTGAGATATCATTAGGGAAGTCTATAAAGAGAGATAGATGTGGATTTATTTATAATTCTGTATTGTTTCTTTAATACTCAATCACACCACACAACATTCAAGTGAACTACTTTTCACAAAAGCAAATTTAAAAGATCTAAGCAAAGGAGTAATACAGTACTTTTGCAGGCCTCGTCTCTGTAACTTTCAACCCACCTTTCTGTATGGAGCTTCCAGCATGGCCTCAACGTCAAAGTCATCAGCCATTTTGATCCTATGAACACATAAACAAACACAAACGTTACAAACATAAAAAAAAAAAAAAAGTACAAAGAGGCCTACTGCTATCTAAAGGCAATTTGTTTTGTAGATACCTTTTAAATTAATTCATTTTATACCATTACACATTAAATTCACAATACTTATTCAAATGCATAGCTCTTATTAAAGTAAGTGACATGAAGTATCACTAAAAAAAAAAAAAGAAGCTCGGACCTGAGTCCAACACGCGTTAGTCGATACAAGCTAATGCTAACTAGCCACAAGCTAGGAACTACAGTACTCGTTTCGGTTGAATCACAGTTGAGTTGAATTTGATGACCGGGCTGATAATATACAAACGTGAAGAAACATACAATACACAGTAAAATCGGAATTAACTCAAAAACGCTACTTGGAAACAATTACGGGATCCGTTACAAAAAAACACCCCGTTAAGCTCGCAGGGAGCAAAGATGGCCACCGAACGTTTCCGCGGCAGCGAGCTGTGAATCTGGCAAACAATGGCGTTACCGTCTGAAATTGATGAAATGGTGTGCCAAAGTCTAAATATCACGGTTAATATGCTGCTGAAGAGATTGCCGTCGACGACTCTGTCTTTGTTAAACACACAAAGCTAAGATGAAGTTACGATTTTCGACGGCAAGTACTGTACACCCTTTCTTTCCGCCCCAACCATTAGCTGCTATAATTAGCAAGTCGTAGCACGACGTTCTCCTTCCTTTCCGTCTTCGTTGTCTTCTTCTTCTTCTTCACTTCAAAGTGGCTTTGCTGCTTTACTGCCACCTGCTGGAAACAAGCGGTACTTACCGTTCCAAGCGCATAATGCATAATGGAGGGGAGGCCACTCTGGCCAACAGCAGTTTATCATGGCCGCAGAGCAGAAGAACAGTCGTCAACAACAGGAAAAGAGCATTTTCTCCGTCATCTAACCACATCTATAAAATATATATAAACATACCCTATAAAGCAATTATTATGTGTTTGTTTGTCAGTTTTTCATTCAACTTTTATTTATACATATTGATTGAGCCTTGGGGACTCATTTACAAGCAAGACCTTTTTTTTTTTTTTTTTTTTTTTTTTTTTTTAAAAAAAA
>JARVGV010000111.1:7006427-7020367 GCA_031762435.1 Hypsolebias longignatus
AACGTGTGTGTATATATATATATATATATATATAAGAGTGTATTGATGAGTTGCTTCTGCCACTTTAATCTGGTGTAAAAAGCATCAAAGCCAGGTTCTTAGATTATTTTAGTAGTAGCTGTACAGTACTTTTTTTTTTGTTCATAATAACTTAACTGTTAGTAGATGGCTTGCTGCTACACATAACAGGACTATTCCCCATTGCTTTGAGGAGGAGGATGACTGTGAGGAAGAGGAATGTGGATAAACATGGCGGCAGCAGGATTCTGTTTCTCTCCACACATGGCCGATCGGTGAGCCTGACCAGGTATGAAGGTGGACGGATGGGCGACAAACGTGCAGTGGACAGTACCTGACCCGCCCTCGTGGACTCTTTGGTCCCTCTACTCTGGTCTTCCACACCAGTATTTGTGTCCATGTGGAAACTCACAGAGCAGAAATGGAAACTTCTGATTATGTCACCAGAGCAATGTAACAGTGATGTATCAAAACCAATAAAATTAAAAGTCTGTTCAAACTTGAGATATTCCTGAATTTTGGTGCTTTGTACATGTATGATCATTGCCCACCACCGAAAGGTATTTGTGCCCATTTATGTCTGTTCGCAAAACATCTGTCTACCGGATGGATTTTAATGAAACATACAGAAAGTCATCATTGATACGTGTAATACAAAAGAGCTGAAGGAGCCAGCAGAATTAAAGATGGCTGCCACAGCCAACTGACCTTAAACACACAAATGACTAATTGAAACATGTTCACATCTACTGAGGTCCAGTTCAGAGTGGTGGTAGCTGAGAACACAATCTGAGGAAGACTTCTTGTATCGAGTTTGCAAAGGTTTTATAGATTTGACTCAAATAGCTGCAAATTCTGTTGTTTCTCAATCTGATCTTAATCTGAAACTGACAAAACATTTTTTCATTCAATCTTTATTCATACAGGAGAGACCTGGTTTTAAAAAAGTGTGATGACAACAGTGGATAACAAAGATGTGTACAAATTTTTTTCATTCAACCTTTATTTAAACAGATAAATCACATTGAGCCTCAAGACTCATTTACACATCATCAAGTCAATGAGATATCCAGCTGTGTGCATGCCAACTGGGCAAATTGGCTCAAGTACAGCCTGTCTTCTTTTTGAAGAAATGTTATCAGTTGTGTTGAGGGACCAGCTGACCAAATTGAAGTCCATAGTTATGATTCAGAAGATTTTGTAGAAGAGAGGCTCTCAGACAGATTCACAGACAAGACAAAGCAGAAGCAAAGTGGAGACCAAGAGGAGACGTCTGCCCTTGAGGAGAGCAAGTGTTGAAGTGATGTCACCTGCCTAATTACCAGGAAAAGGCACATCTATCTAATAAAAAGGTTTAGATTTAGTACATTTTATCCATGCACACACACACACAAACAAAAAAATTAAATAAAATGTTTATTCACACTTGACAGTTGCATAAATGCAAATCAAAGAATTAGAAGAAAATTGTTTTGTAACTTTTTAAAGATACTACAAAAGCTGTAATTTATTTCCAGAAAACCTGCATGGATCCTCATATACAGCATATTTCTGCATTTATAAACACAAAACTTTTTTAAAAAGTCCCCTTTTAATGTTGCCTCATGTTTTCACAACTCTTCATTGTCCTGAGTGAAAGGACTCACACAAACATTCAACACACGCTCTGCTTAATAGTTTAAAGACTGATGTTTCTAACTTTTGTGCCAACAAGTATCATTCAACAAAATAAAGTCACCAGGAACAACTACAGCATGTTGTTGCTTTCAAATTAAACTCTGACAGCGCTGAGCAAATATTTCCCATTTTTCTGCATCACCACGACTGTGTTGAAGTGAAGTTATGCATATTTATATGCTACAGCATCAAAAACATGTAGAAATAAATAGAAGGAGAAAATAGTAAAATGCCGAATATTCTAAATTAAATATAATGCTGTACTCATAGGACAAAAGGAAAAAAAATCCACTATTTACAAATATATTTGCACAAAAATGTGCTTTAAAATCAAAATTTATTCTAAAATGACACATAATCTACATGTTGTGGAAAATGATGAAAAGCTCAGATCTCACAAAATCATCAGACTCAGCTGACTTACAGTTGGAACCACCCAAATGTGTATTCAGGGGCAATCAGGGGTTCAATGTCTTGCCCAGAGACACTTCGGCATGTGACTGCTGGTGAATTCAAACCCCCAACTCTTGCATTGGAAGACAATTGCTCTAACCACTCATCCACAGCTGTCCCTAAAAGAAATGTTAAATTGCTTATATGGTCCACCTTGTGCCATACTGTGACAGTCATGTGTTTGCAGGATAATAAAAATCAAAGTTCTGGTTTGCTCATTTGTTTTATTCTCACTGAAACATCATTTCTGATTAAAAACATCCTAAAATGTGAAAGTGACATTCAGACATACTGCGCTTGGTTTGTGTTTGGAGTTGGAGTTGGTTGATTTCATTGTGGGTGGGCGTTGGACAAACAGGTGGAGCAGATGAAAAACCTTTGGACTCAGCGGGATCAGCTGCTTCCTCATGATTCCAGACGATCGATGTCAAACATCCTGATCCTCACAAATAAACCTCGTGAAGTGAGCAAATTAAGGAAGTGCCAAACTCTTTCTTTGTGAGCTCTTACATCCTTAAAAACACAGAAGTCAAACACATTTAAATACTGTACTGACCTACAAAATATGAAGTCCCTAAAAGTCAGAAATAATTTCTGAGAATTGATGATTTTTAAAAAAACTAAATATCATCCCTAATTCAGCTTTGACAAAAAAAACAACAACAAACAAACAAACAAACAAAAAAAAAAAACCCAAACAAACTACATTTGTGGTTGAATTAAAAGTATTTTAACAGATGAGGTGTCGTAAAAAGTGTTCCAGACTTGTCCCGCCATCAGGGCTCTGTCTAAACTGCTGTATGTCCCGTAACATTTTTTAAAATGTAATTATTTTAACCTTACACACATCATAAATACAGAATGTTGGGCAATTTTCTGCTTGAATAACGTGCAACTTATTAAAACACCATCTCACAACTTAGAAAAAACTGTGTTGGAATCTGATTGTTTGCAGCTCAAACAGTGCCATCGAGGGTTTTATTGACATTCTTGATCTAAAACCGATTACCTTTTGGAAATCAGTCTGATTTAAGATGGCTGCCACAGCTAATGACACATAGTAAACACACAAGAGCAATGAATTGGTCAGTTTTAAAGATATTGAGCTTAAGTTTGGTGTGGTAGTAGCTGAAAGTCATCCTCAACAACATACTCTGAATGCTAATAAATCATTTCATATTCAAAACTTTGACATGCAATGTGGCAAAAGGCATGCCTTTAAGGAATGCTAGCTTTAAGTTTAGGTGGAATTACCAGGTACTCATTAATCTGAATAGGTTGGTAACACGGTTCCTATTTTTTTGTTTTTCAGAATAAAAAATAAAATACCTCATATGGAATTGAAAAAAAAACAACAAAAAACGGTGTAGCAAGGATAAAGTCCATGGTATGGTTCAGAAATCTTAACTCAGGTTCAATAGAAATAAATGACAGCTCAGTGATTTTCACCATCAGCCCTCTGATATTATGTTTGTGCTGTAAACCTTTTTAAATCAGACAACAACAAAAAAAGACAAGTAAAGAGGATCAAACATAAACTATAATGGAGTATTAGGGCTAAGAAAACTACATTACGAACGAAAACAAATTCATACTATTACGAGAACAAAGTCAAAATAATAAAGTCATATTATTATGAGAATAAACTTGTAATATTGCCAGAATAAAGTTGTAATATTATCAGAACTCTGACACGTAAAAGCAGTCTTACAACAGCGGTAAAATGATGAACATTGACATCGGTAGTAAAATAGCAGGGGGCCCAACACACTGTGGCATATGGACTCTTATGATAAACTGAAGCCATGTGGCAATTAATGGCTGCATTGATGGATTTAGTTGTTACATAATGTGGATGGAGGCATATTTCACAAACAGTGACCCAAAAGTGATAGGGGACTACTTCAAAAACACAGTGACACACCACTGGAGGCTGTCCACAGCAGGTGCAACTTTATTCTCATAATATTTCAACGTTATTCTTGTAATATTACGACTTTATTCTCGTACGACCATTTTCGTAATATTACAACTTTATTCTCCTAATATTTCAACTTTATTCTCGTAAATTACGACTTTATTCTCATAATATTTCAACTTTATTCTCATAATATTACAACTTTATCCTTGTACAACTTTATTCTCTTAATATTACAACTTTATTCTCATAATATTTCAACTTTATTCTCATAATATTCCAACTTTTTCCCGTACGACTTTATTCTCCTAATATTACGACTTTATTCTTGTAAATTATGAATTTATTTTCACAATAGTTCAACTTTATTCTCATAATATTTCAACTTTATTCTCATACGACTTTATTCTTGTAATATTTTAAGTTTATTCTGGTGCGACGTTATTCTCATATTTCGACTTTGTTCTTGTAGGACTTTAGTCTCGTAATATTTCGACTTTATTCTTGTAAGATTTTATACTTGTAAAATTTCAGCTTTATTCTTGTACAACTTTATTCTCGTAATATTTCGACTTTTTATTCTCATGTGACTTTATTCTCATAATATTTCGACTTTGTTCTTGTTGGACTTTATTCCCGTAATATTTTGATTTTATTCTCGTAATATTTCGAATTTTCTCTTGTAAAATTTTATACTTGTAAAATTTCAACTTTATTCTTGTACAGCTTTATTCTCGTAATATTTCGACTTTATTCTCATGTGACTTTATTCTTGTAATATTTCAACTTTATTCTTGTACGACTTTATTCTTGTAATATTTCAACTTTATTCTTGTATGACTTTATTCTCGTACGACTTTATTCTTGTAATATTTCAACTTTATTCTCATAATATTTCAACTTTATTCTTGTACAACTTTATTCTTGTAAGATTTTGACTTTATTATTGTACTTTATTCTCGTAATATTTCAACTTTATTCTTGTACAACTTTATCCTTGTAATATTTCAACTTTATTCTTGTGCAACTTTATTCTCATAATATTTCAACTTTGTTCATGTAGGACTTTATTCTTGTAATATTTCAATTCAATTTTTGTAAATTTCAACTTTATTCTTATTAGACTTTATACTCGCAAAATTTCAACTTTATTCTGGTACAACTTTATTCTTGTAATTCTTCGGCTTAATTATCGTGTGACTTTATTCTCATAATAATTTGACTTTATACTTGTGTGACTTTATTCTTGTAATATTTCATTCTTGTACAAAATTATTCTCATACAACTTTATTCTCATACAACTTTATTCTCGTATGACTTTATTCTCATTTGACTTTATCCTAGTATGACTTTTTTCCTCATAATATTTCAACTTTATTCTCGTGTGACTTCATTTTCATAATATTTCAACTTTATTGTTGTATGACTTTATTCTTGTAATATTTTGACTTTATTCTCATAATATTTTAACTTTATTCTATTCTAACTTAATACTCGTACAACTTTATTCTTTTAATATTTCGACTTTATTCTCGTACAACTTCATTCTCATATGACTTTATTCTCATACGACTTTATTCTCATACAACTTTATTCTCGTATTTTTTTTTCTCGGAATATAAACTATTTTTTTTTTTTAGTGTGGCCCTAATACGCTGCCGTAACAAACAACACTGATACAAAACATTGGAAAAATCAGAAATTGATAAAGAAGAAACAGATAAGTTTTATATATTTGATACAATAATCTAATAGGAAGACTAAAAAGCAAAAAGAAAAAGAAAAAGAAAAGCAAGAAAAAGAAAGTTTCACGTGGTTTCAAATGGTCTGCTGCTGTCTGTCAGCCACAGAGCATGGGAGGGAGAGTTGACCATCTGCTGAGTTCTGCTGGTTCAAAGGTCACAGCTGGGTCAACATGAGTTCATGTCACCTGAAAACCCTGTGGTCTGAGTGCAGCATTGTTTGTGGGTGTGTGTGGGCAGGATGAGGGGAGAGGCTGGAGACGTCAGAGTTCCTGTGGACGCTGTCAAAATAAAACTCTCAGGAGTAGATGGTGATGACTTCTCGACCTCCTCCACGTACAAGGAGAACCCTGTTGAGGCCTTCGGTGAGCACCTCGAGGAACTCCATGTCTGAGAGACATCCAGAGTGAAGGCTCAAGACTTGTCCTCACACACAAAGGTACAATATTTAAAACTCTCCTAGTTCAAAACAATTTTCGTCTGTTCATTCAAGGATACAGTTTTCGTTGCCTATCCGGTTCTTTGGCGGTCCTGGCATGTTGAGCAAGACCAGTTTTGCCTCCTTGGACTTTTTTTTGATGACCTCGTTGAGCCGCATGGCCGTGTGCATACGCCTCACGTCCACCTGGTTTCTGAAACATTACAGGAAATGTTCTGTCATGACTGATTTGCTTCATAACGCTGCCTTTCTGCTGCTAAAACAAGGAAGAAATACAAAATATTTGTACTTACAAGTTCTCCCACTCACTGCAGCATGATTGGAGTAAAACAAAACTGTGTGAAGGTGCATCTACTGGTGGCTAGTTGATTTATTTGCAATAACATGGCATATGTTCCCATGAAACACAAGGATTTGAATGAAATATTATTTTGTAAGGTCAACTGCATGGGAAAAAGGACAGCTGCTAATGAAGCAATAAACAACTAGATTATTCTTCTTCTACCAGAGGTTATTAGCATTCATAAATGTTCCTGTATGCTTGTTTGCTCGCTCACAACAAAACCCAAGTGTAAAATGTTTGTCCTCTCCTCTTGCATAAAGGAGAGGACAAACATTGTAGCATTTTAGCTACAATTAGACCACATTCTTAAAATGGAAAAATACAGAGCTGGAATTGAAAGATTCTTCTGTTCTGGCTTTCTGTCTCTAAATATTCTCACACTGTTTACAGTCTGTGGTTGTGACTGGATAATTTATTTTACTGTTTGATTAAAAAAATTCAATAAATGGCAGAGCATTCATTGAGGTGATGCATATTGCCTGTAGACTCACTGAAGGTTTAAATCAAGATCATCATTTTGGGATGGAACGGACTGGGATGTGTTGAGCGATGACTTGTAGCTACTATCACATCATGTTTTAGCTCACCATCAGCAAATCTGACTGAGTTTTAGGGATTTTTGTGTTTTCTAATGCCAGTTGGTCATGATGGCCATGTTAAACTGGGAACCCTCCAAAGGTTGATCAGTTGTACATATCCAGTGATTAATTAGTGGTCAGTTCCATTAAAACCCATCAAGTGGTTCACAAGATATTTTGATAAAGTTTTTTGCCATCGGGCGATAATTGTAAATACTAGTTGTGTACATGTAAAATACATTAAACGTGATGTTTTTCTTTCAGCTGCCCTGGGGTCCCCACAGCGGGTGATCCTGAATAAAATATCTGACAGTTGTTTTACGCCAGATGCCCTTCCTGACAGGACTGACCAAGCTGCTGGGGCTTAAATTACTTTGAGTAATGAGGAATATAAAAATGCCTTTAAAATCCTCAGATGGGTTTCTTTTTTTTCAAAGAGAACAAACAGTCATCAAACAAAAGATATTAATTTGTTGCTCCACAAGAGTTCATATTTTGTATGACACTCTGCCTTTCACAAGACATGTGGTTTTCTTTTATTTATTTTTTATGTCAGCACAATGCACTTTAAAAACAGGACTCATGGTTTAAAGGCTCAAATATTTCCAGCTGTGCCACGTTTCTGACTTACGGTTTCATGCTACGTAGCTCTCTTCCTCCATCTGGTGTCACCACTGAAAGGATTTTCCCCTTGTCTGTATTGTTGCCGTCTGACCAGGTGGCAGCGCCTCCTGCAGAGGAGGCAGCAGGAGAGATGAGGGCCGAGGGCTTGGAGGTCTTCTTGTTGTGGATCAGCTGCACCTGTTTTGGGTTGGAGACAGCCTCAGACTGAGGGACAAACACGTGACGTGACAGTACGAAGGGGTGAAAGATCGAAAAGAGACACCTGTCAGCAAAATGTCAGAGAAATCAGTGTGCAGCTCAAAGGAGAACGAGGGAACTGCTGCTGCTTTTGAGACAGTAGAAATCTGAAGGACAGAGGCACACAAGGGATGGAGAGAGCTTTGTGAACTCTCCAAAGGGATTACCTTATCATCTGAGTTCTCCGCCAGGTTGACGCCCTCGTCTGTGCTATGGTGGGACTTCAAGGTGGACGGGTTTTTACGACGAATGGACCCACGGGATGAATCTGTAATACTCTGGATCTGTAAAAATAAAAGGAGGAACCTAATTTGATTTCTAATTTCCCTCAGGAGTTAGTTTTATCTCTTTTTTCCCAAATAAACAAGTCCAGACACAGACAACCTCCTCATGAACCAGTCTCTTGATGAAAATGCTGCAAACGGGAGCCACCCGTCTTTTCATTTACCTCTCTCTCCATTTCATTCTTGGTCAGTTGCATCTGTTTGAGGATCTGCGATCGTTGTTCCATGATCAGTGTCTTCTCATAGGTGTAAGCTGAGATGTCACTGTCATGCTTCAAGACAGAAACACATTTTGAATGAATTATGTTTATGCTTCACCCTAAAATTTATACTTTATATCAATTTGAAGCGAAGCTCTGGTCTATGGAAGAAGCAATGGCTGTGTCGGACACAGCTCGTACCATCTCCACCACCTCCACAGCAGCATCGATGCGCAGGTGGTAGAGGAAGGTGATGAGGTCTTTCTTCATCTGGATGCTGTTGTCATCCATTTGTGCTACGGTAAATATGCGCATCTTACACTTCCTCCATACCTGTGGCACAAAACAACCTTCACAAACTCTGAAGACAGAGACACCACACCATCTCAGGTGGAACCAACGCCCTCTGAGTCATTTCCTACCTTATGCTGACGCAGCAGGAAGGGCAGGAGCATCAACATGCCTCCATCATGGACGATCCACCACACGTCTATGTGGCCCTCAGTGAAGCGCTCTCCATTAGATGGATAACTGGAAATGTTCTTAGGGACCAGTAAGGCCAAACTGGCAATAGTAGTTTCTCTGACCACCTCTGAAAAACAGCAGGAGGAAATAGGACCTAACGAAGAGCATGTCTTAAATCAGTCTGTTCAGTTATGAAAGCTGCAAGCAGAACAACAAGATGAGCCGTCGTGTTCAGCCTGAGTCCTTGATGCTGAAAGTTTACAAAAGACACATCCGCTCAAAAACTCCCATAGATTTGATGCTTTAAATTTCTAAGAACTGCAACAGCAAGTCCTCCCGTGCTCGCTTGCTTCACTCAGCTGGTGCAGTTGGAGGAACGCTGGAGAGCTGGTCTTCTTTGCCTGGGCGCTGCACTGCACTGTCTGTTAGATTTTTTTAAATTAAAAAAGTAAATTTAATTGAAGTCACTTTTAATTATGCAAATAATGACCCCATAAACCATTTAATTAAATTTTTGTTTTATGATAACTAAAAATGAGTACAGTACATTCACCAATATCTCTTCACTCACTCCTGCTTCTGTAACCTAATCTCAGATGAACATATAAATTGAATGTGTTAGTTTAGTTGCTCTTTGAATAAAGTCATTTTACGGGACATACTCAGTAACTGTCCACCGTGTTCCACTGAGGAAACTGTGCACCAGTCAGATATAAACTGCACATTGCCAACCATCTTGATGTCAAGGTTTTAAACAAAACACAAGTGCCTTGTGTGATCAGTTAGCTGTTGGAGAATGATTTGGCAATGACTCTCAGCTACCCAACACCAGCTCAATACTTTTAAAACTGACCACGGTTCCTAAGGTTGATTAGTGGTGGCAGCCATCTTAATTTGAGTGGACTACAGATATTAAACAGTTCTCTAAGCAATTGTCTATTTTTTAGTTTCATTAAAATCAATCCCCTGGTTCAGAAAGTAATTTACTAATTTAGAGACAGACACAGGCAGTACATAGATGTAGTACTAAACATATATATTTTATACGTCATTTGCACCTCACCAATAAAGTTCCTAAAATGCTGGTAGCACTCGGGCTGTTTCCAGTTGTGGGGCCAGCTGATCATCACCGTGTTGTGCTTCAGACCTCCAAGTCCTCCAGTCTGGACCAGATGGGACGTCCCATCTCTCAAGTTGGAGGAGAGGACCACCTGAGAGAAACCTTTCACCTTTTCTGTTTCCATCAGCTTCCGCAACGACTGCAGACACATTAAAGAGATGATGATGAGTCTGGTAGAGCAGCAGGAGATGAAGAGTTGGACTGAACTAAACTCTTGTACCTGATCTGCCCTCTGGGCTTCGGTGTAATTGTTGAGGAAGGTTCCTTGAACAGAGGTACCAACGATGGTCAGACCTTTACCTGCTTTTAGCTGACTGGTCAAAGAGAGCAGGCGCGGCTGCTCCACCTTCTGCTCAGCATCCACGCTCACCAGAACCAGAATCTGAGGCCTTAGAAGAAACAAGTCACAACAGCTTGAAAATAAAAAAGATCCACAGGCGAAGTCTAATCAGTAGCTATTGTTGATAACATTTCAGATGGCTACATATTTGTACAAATCTGAAACTCTGAACTAAAGTGACCTCCAGTTCTTGGTGTGCGGTGGTCCCTCCTCCAGCCTCATCAGAGCAAAACGTGCAGCACTGAGCGAAAGGCCTCGTATCCCATCGCCCCACTCTTTCTCGGCTCTGTTTCACAACACACTTATAGTTATCTCAAGAAGTAATGTAGTTTGCAAATTAGGGATGCACAATATAATCGGCATGTATCGTATCAGCCGATATTAGTGTTAAAGTTAAATATCGGACATCGGCCATTCCATCAAAATAACTCACCGATATAAAATAAGCTGTTTTTGTATGACAACCCAGTGACAAGGATGTCTGCCGCACAACAAGATGACGTCACGTGCGCATACCTGATCTCACGGCGGAGAGGAAAATTCAAAATGGTGTGGAAGTTTTTTTTTTTTTTTTTTGAGGATGTTGGATTCCAAATATTTTTGGACCATGTTGAGCCTCACTACATCGTCCCTAGTCAGAGATATTTATTCAGTGTGGCCTTACCCGAGTTACAAGCCGTCATTGAGAAGCTAATAGCTGATAGCACTTGGGCGAGTTTTATCACAGACATTTGGATGTCATGTTAGCACCGTTAGCATGATTAGTCTTACGGTACAATGGATAGACAAAAACTTTGAACTTAAAAAAAAACTGTCCTTCATGCACAGGAGTGCAGAGGATCCCACACTGCAGCTGGATCCTGGAACAAGCCTCCACAAGTGAGACAGCATCACAGGTGACTAATGCTAATAAATAACATTTAACACTTTTCATTTAAAATAAGTTAAAGTGATATGCATATCATAAGGCTGTTACTGAATATGTCACCAGCTCTTACAGCTGTTGCACAATTTTTGTAGCAAATAAGCCTAAATAAGAAAGATATGTTCTGACAAAGGTATGTAAATTAAAAATGATGGTATTGGTTATTGGCCAAATAAGTTTTAACATATTGGCATATCAGCCAAAAAGCCAATATTGTGCATCCCTAATTCTACTGTTTTTTTTCTTTATTGCATTAAAGTCTGCAACAGTACAAACAAGTTGGACTGCTGGACAGAAATGTTGCATCATATGCTCCAATGCAGAAACCTGTAAATCTGATCAAATTAAAAACATATTACACATTTAAGGTCAGTGACTGTTTTTTTTTTGTCCGTTGCTGCAACAAAAACAATTTCCCAGGCGGGAATTATTAAAACTAAACCGTCCCTCTATCTAAATCAAGGCTTTGCCACACTAATAATACTATACTGCTAAAAATAAAAAAAAAAAATACACCTACTACTGTTTAGTATTGCAATATTTGTGTAAAATAACCATAAAAATGCAACCGTACAGTGGGTTAACAAGTTTATAAACGCTTGTACAGTTCTGAGCTAATCAAAGACCTGATGATGCGTTTAAGAGCCTTCATTAGATTCTAATGGCTTTCCATACATCCACCTCTGGCTCTCCACTGTTACCGTAGATCAGTGAAAACCTTTCTGCACGGCTGATTTGAATCAGAACGAGTGTTTCAAGCTTTAGATTTGTCCCATTTGTGCCCGCTCGGTAAGAAGAGAGCAGTTTGTTCAGTTAACATCAGTTCTATGACTGTTCCAGTACCTTTAATACATAATAATGTCTGAACTATAAAACAAGTAGTGGAGTGTTTACCTGCCATCAGTGGCCGGACTCTGGGTGGACTCGTCACTGCTGCTGTCGTCTCCATTCTCTGCTCCGGGGTAAACACAAACATCGGCTGAATTATTTACACAGTTTATACTAATATATATCCTGTTTTCTTAAAAATGGCTGCACCCATTCGGTAAGCACCGCAGGGACGTTCTGCTTCAGCAGCTTATAACCATGTCAGGGCTCACAAAGAACACGGGAAGGTCGCGTGGTGAGGGATGAACAGAGACGAGAAGGTTCAAACACAGGAACACAAACACAAGCTGCTGTATGGCTCAGAGGCGTGATCAGCTGATGGTTTTACGGCCGTTAGTGACCACAGACTGATGAATTAGGACACGCCGTGCACGCTACGGCAGTTAACTGGTCTGAGTTAGTCTAACAGGGATGCACACCACAAGATTTCTTAGCTTTTATTATTTATTATGAGGTAAGGTAAGACGATTGCTCCAAAAGGAATTAAAAATCCGATGCATTCAAAGTGATGAAGCAACAACCTCTACAGGCTTTTACAGTTTATCTGTATAGATTGCATGAAGTTGGGGCAGGACTGATGGGAATCATGTTGTGTGCATGGTCTGTACCTGTAAACACACGACTACACATCTGTTACTCACCTGGTGGTAGGAACCCTAACTCTGAGTTCACACCGACAACAGAGAAAACAAACAAAGAATAAATCAAAATCAAACTCAGGGATGAGAAAACGGCTCCGGTTTAGGTGGCGGGCTTCGTTTCTGCTTCTCAGACACGACACAAAACTTTTTTTTTTTAAGAAAATGGTGGAAAATCTGAAGGTTTTGTTGTTAATCTACTGAAGCCTGCTAACTAAAACGCAGCCGGTTAAACAATGTAAAAAACAAAAGTGAGCAGTGATGGTGACTGGCATGCTCTTTATTTTCTACACATTAACGATACTCGTTTAATAGACATCGTATAGACCGCAAGGAGCTCAATGTCCTTCGCTTCGACATGGGCAACAGGACCCAGGTCTGCGTCTGGTACCTTTGTCAGGCTCAGCCCAAGTGAGTTTTCCTTCCAGTGGGCCCACCACCAGCAGGACGGGACATACGAGTCGAGTGTATAGTCCCATGGGCGACAGCGGCAGGTGGGGGTCCTGGCGCTCTGACCGTAGCTAACTGAAGCTCTGTGGAATGTGCTGTCTCTGGTGGGGAACGAGCCTGAACTTGTGTTTCAGGTTGAGAGGTACCGATTAGATATAGTCGGGCTCACTTCAATGCACAGTGAGGGTCCTGCCCCTCTCCTTGAGGGGGGCAGGACCTTATTCCACTCTGGAGTTGCCCATGGTGAGAAGTGCCAGCTGGTGTGGGTCTACATGTAGCACCCCAGCTTGGAGTTTTCTCCGGTAGATAAGAGGATACATGTAGCTTCCCTGCTCCTCTGGGTGGGGGACAGGCTGATTGTTGTATGTCTATGAGTACCAACCCATCTTAGTGGGGGTGTATGTCCATGGACACCAACCCATCTTAGTGGGAGTGTGTCTATGGACACCAACCCATCTTAGTGGGGGTGTATGTCCATGAGTACCAACCCATCTTAGTGGGGGTGTATGTCCATGAGTACCAACCCATCTTAGTGGGGGGTGTATGTCTACAAGTACCAACCCATCTTAGTGGGGGGGGTAAGTCTAAAAGAACCAACCC
>JARVGV010000111.1:7553420-7572269 GCA_031762435.1 Hypsolebias longignatus
TATATATATACTGTATATATTTTTTTTATTTGTATGCTTTATGTTTTTATCGTTTTAATTAACTTGTCTTTTGTGTTATTGTACAGCACTTTGGTTACCCCTTTGGTCTGATTGAAGGATGGATGGATAAATGGATAGATGGACAGGTGGATGGAGGAATGGATAGAGGGATGGATTGATTGATGGATGGATGAATTGATGGATGGAAATCGGTTCTTCTCATCCTAAACATTTCATTGTACTGTTAACCTTGTGTTAACTTTGCAAATGACAAAAACAACTTGAACTTGGGTGGATGGATGGAGGGATGGATGGAAATTACTACATCAGCTGAAATCTTGAAGTTTTTTTTAGATGTAGATGCTGCTTGAGGAGCGTGTGGGTGTAGAACATTTTTCAGGAAAAATATTTTTCAGCTTTAATCCCAGAGTGTTAAATACGCTGCGAGTGTCTCTCTTGCAAAGTCTGATGAGGAGGAGAACAAGGAAGTTCCACTCGAGCAGCTTCTGAAAGAGTCTGCCACTCAGGAGCTTGGAAATAGCAGACCACAAGATGGCTGACTGAGAACTTTTGTATATGGTAAACTTTGTATATAGCACATACAATATACTACTTAATATATTGAAAAATGTTCTTGGTTATTTGTCTTGCTTTCTTGTAAAGGTTGCAGAGCACCAAACACTTTGGTGGACAAGCAGATTTTGTCAAGAGTTTGTCCGCTGGACAGCCTGGAAAATGCCCTCGTGTCTACCTCTGCTAAGATTTAAAAGCAGAGTGTGCGTGATCAGTTAGCACAAGAAGTGTGTGTTGGAGATGACTGATGGATTTTGATGCCATGTTTCAATGCAACATCTGTAAACTTGGCAGAGTTACAGCCTTTCTGGTGTTTGCAGTCCCTTTGCTCTGGCGGCTGTCTTGAACATGGCTCCACAAGTTAATCTGTTGTAGATGTACATTCAGTGATTACACTTTGAGAAGATTTTTAGATACAAGAGATGTTTTGTCAGCAGATCTACATGCATGTGTGCACACACACCCAACAAGGACAAAATACCATTCCCCTAAAAAGTCTTGCTATAGAACAAAATAAATAAAGACTGTTTGGAGGTGAAAAATAATTCTTAAAGAGATTTTTATGGCATCAATGCAAGAAAAAAAGCAAATGAAGTTACCCATCTGTCACTGGACAAACCATCTGTGACTCCTTTCTTTTTTAATTTGGCCTGATTATTTTATTGTGCAGCATGTTTGAACTCAAAACCTGAGGTCTTTGTGCGTTCATGTGTGGCAGCGCACTCTGAAACCAAATATCTGTGAGCTTGTTCGTGTCGTGCTCAGGTAGCTGACCTGGAGTTGATGCAAGGCTGAAACAGGCACCACATAAATTATAGATAACCAGACATACTTAATGATTTACAGTCTCATGAGTTCAATTTGAGCAAGCTTTTGGTAACTATTACAGTAATACTGAGCTAAATTAGCATAAATTAGTTGTGGCATCTTGGCTCCAAACATTAATCGGCTGTAAATAAACATCAAATGATAACTCTTTGACGGTTTTATTAATGTCACCGGTTCATGAGATATTTAGCTAAAAAAGCACAGACACAGGTAATTACATTATTGCTTCCCTTTCATGACAGCAGTTGATAACTCCATCATGACACTTTAGCTAAAGTTTCCTCTTTTAATTGAAAAATAATGGGATATTTGTAAAAGTATCAGAGAAAAAAATTGTGTTTAGCTAATCAATAGCTTCAAAATGCATCATGTAACTACTTGTTGTTCTCAACAGTGGAAGGATGTTGTGACGACCAGCCTGAGACTTCGTGAAGGCCTGAGACAGCACCGCTCGGTGGAACATGGCTCCCGTGTCCCTCCTGTTCCCGGCTTTGCTCCTCTCCTTCCTCCCTTTGTCTGATGCCCAGACCATCATTGGCTTCTCCTCCTCCTTCCCCGCGTTGGACCTGCCAAACAATTCACCTGCACCCACAAAGCAGACTGTTCGATTCTGGCCCTCTTTGCCTTCCAGAGGACGCAGCGATGTTCCCATCAGAGTGACAGTACGGGACAAATTAACAACTACAAACATGGTGGAACAGGAGGAAATGAGCGACCATCCAATGACGCAGTTCGATCCTTTTCCCATTTTTACCATTTCAACACAAAGTCCAAGTAGAGCACGTGCTACGGTCCAACCAACTGCCTCCAGATCGAGGACGGACACAGCAAGTTTAGCATTCGGCAGAGATTTATCAAAGAGGGAAGACGCCAAAAAAGGCCTGACTTTGTCCACTTTACCTTCTGTTGGTGAGTCTGCAGATGAGAAAAAGGCTAAAGGGAATCCAGCAGACGGACCAGACAACGAGACGGAATATGTTGATTCACAAGGGTTGGGATCAGGCAGAACTCCAGCAGAAGTGTCTGTCCAGCAGGAATCGCCTCATCGTGCACCAACCGCTGGCGATGAAATGGCGCAGTATCGACCGCAGGCGCAGACCATGACATCTAATGCTGGTGATGGAATAAACCCACCTGATGAACCGCAGACTGTACTGACCACAACCAGTGCAGTCTCTACAACACAACCTGAGAGAAACGCTCCTCGGCCCTCTGTGTCAACTCAGCCAACTCTGGAGACTTTGGAATTGACAGGTTGGACACGTCAGTAAGAAGTTTAGATGAAAACCTCATATATTGTGTCTGATGCGACATTTTCCTCACACTTGTAGGTAAATTGGCATTCAGCAGTCCTCCCACTGCTGCGGCATCGCCTGACTCAACTGAGCAACAGCCACGGATGGCAGGGCGACCTGTTCCGGGCCAAAGCCAGACTAGTTTGCATCTAAACACCTCAACAGCACATGTGGCCCGCACATCTGCGGCAGGTGAGCTCGGCACGACACAGAAGGGAGATGGAACCACAACGAGGCAAAGCAGCAGCACCACACCAACAGGAAGACATACAACTGCACAGTCTTCAAGGAGAGGTAAGAAACAACAGGGTTCAGAGCAGTTTGAAAGTTTCCCTCTTCTAATCGGTCGGAGCAGACGTATTTGTACAGCTGGGCTGTTTTACTGGAGGAATTTAAAAAGGAGGCTTCAAAGGAGGGAAAGTAGAGTTACTTTTCCATGGAAAGTGGGGTTGTATTTGTAAAGAGTAGACACGGCGAGCAACAAAAGTAAGGGGGAGGTGAAAAGAGGAGGTGGGTAGGAATTCAGGCAAGAAAATGGATATACTGTAAGAAAGTAACTGTAAAGCTTTGGGGGAATAAAGACGTCCATGACTATAGATGAGAAAACAGACAGGGTGGGTAAAAGTGTAGCGAAAGAAAGGTAGACGCACAAAAATCAGTGAAGTGATGTAGCAATGAAAAGCAGATGCAGACAGAAAGAGCTGAAGGAAGGGGAAAAGTCAATAGAGAAGGACAACTTGACACATTTGGCACATTGACAACTTTATTTGTTACCAGAACCATAACTTGGCAATGATTTTTAAACAGTTAAGCTCCATTATAGCACTAAAAGAAGCCACATCCATGATTTTGATTGGATTTTTTTTTTTATACACACATTTTCTTCTGTTAAACATCTGATTTATCCGCTCGCCCTAATTCAGTGGCCTTTTCCAAAACTGGAATGAAACTCAAAAATGTTCATACACTGACGCTCCAGAATGAAGCAGTAGCAGCTGTGCTCAGGAGCACCAAGACCATGCGTCAGGCCCGCTTTGTGCCTCTCAGGCCTGTCTGCCAAGAAATCATTGCATTAAAGAAACTAACTGTTCATGAAATCTTTTTGCTGTGGGGCAGCTAACACACGATGTTGGAAATGAACGACCACAGCAAACAGTAACAAAGAGCTCCATAAGAAACAGGCAACATAAGGACGTCAGGGCCCAGCACAGAAACATTTCAACCTCAGATGAGCTGTCTGAGAACATCCATGCTCAGAACGTATTCTGAAATTTACAATAATAAACGAGACATTTTGAGGCGATCCAGATGTAATCGGACTAAGCTGAGGTACAGCAATTCAAACGGCAAGCGTAGTTTGTGTCGTTGATTGTATTTGTTTTAGCGACGCCTCTGAAAATGGTTTTCCCATGAACACATGATGGACACAAGCCTGACACTGGTTTGGCCGTTGGCCCAAACTTATCATCTTTGAAACTCAGTCATAAGATACAGTTCATGTGTGAGTCCTCCTTTGTAAAAGAAGTTCATTAACAGGATATTTGATTTTTAATTCATTCCATGTGAAGGGTGTGTGTGTGTGTAAAAGAAAATACAGAGGGGTGTGGGTAAGCCTAAGTGTGCCCAGCTGTGTAACGTGATCCACACATCTGGAATGTGTCTGGATCCTGTTCCTGTTGGGGGGCGGGAAGAAGTCTGAAGGGAGGAAGTAAAACATTTCTTTATGTAAATAAAGAAGCGTGTTTGCGATCTGCGGTGCTCACTTCATGCTGAGAAGTGTGTGAGAGAGAAACAGGAGAAATGGAGTGAGGGAGAGCACCACGGAGTGAAACGTGCTGGAGTGAGCCGTTAATCAGTGTCAGCCTCACGGTCTTCTGTTCGGGGAAGAGTTACTTCAAGTGACTGAAGGTTTGGGTTGTTAATAAAGTCATTCTCTATTCTATTAGTCCAGCACAGTTCAGTCAGGTCATCTGGACAGTTTATTTGTATTGAAACGTTTCGTCTTTCATCCAAAGGACTTCATCAGCCTGAGGAGCCACAACAAACTCACTCCCACAAGCAGCACAATTACAGAGTGGACCAACCAGTTTGACGGTGATAAGATGGTTTCTGTAGTCCACCCTCTCCTCTGTCAACTCGTCTGAGGCAGCCATGGCCAAAGTGGTTCAAAACATCAAAGTTCATGCGCAATAATCCAGGTAATAAATAAATTAAAAAAATTGGATTTGGCCAACCACCTTATGGCTGTCTCAGATGAGTCGATAGGGCAGAGGGCAGACTCCAGGAACCATCTTATCACTGTCAAACTGGTTGGTCCACTCTATAAGCGCGCTGCTTGTGGGACTGAGTTTGTTGTGGCTCCTCAGACTGATGAAGTCCTTTGGATGAAGGATGAAACGTTTCAACACAAAGAAACCATCCAGAGGAGCTGACTGAACTGTGTTTTTTACCTGGATTATTGAGCATGAACTATGACACATTCTGTTAGGTTAAAAACGTTGATACTTCTAAAAACCCATCATTTAGATGCCCTAAACCCCAAAATGTACAAGTTCACTATTACTGGCATGCTCATAACATCCTTTGTTTGTGTTGATTCCTAAAATAATAATATTTAAAAGGTTAAACTTCAAATAGTCTTTTTTTTCTTAATTTATTTTTTTATATGTGTCATTTTTATTGTTCTGGGTACTGCAAAGCTTTCAATGGTTATTATGATTAATACTTTTTTTTTGGGGGGGGGGGGGGTCATTAAGATAAGGTGCAGTGTAAACAAACTAAAGTATAAATACTCACAAAGTAAGATGTTACATGACATATTGTTTCTCCCCATGACAGTTTTGTATTGTATATTTCTAAAATTGTGTGCAGACGTTGTTGTGTCACACTGCAGAGTGATGCTGCACGCTGTGTTGCATAACAAAGATGTTCTGATTATTTATATAATCCAGTTAGGACACACAGACAGTTCAGCTGACTCACTGTCCATCAGATGTGTTTGTTAAAATAACAAGGATGATCACAGTGAAACAATGTTTAAACATGTTACAGGTTTTGGGTTGTGTGATTTTAGCCGTTGTGTGTTTATTTTTAGTACATGATAGAATATGTGATCACTGCTGGCCACACGTTGTTTGTTATTTAGGTTTGTTGTTTACATACTAGGACATGTGCAGCTAAATTATTGTATTTCTGCTGATATTAACCTTTCAGATTCTTTAAATAAATAAAAAAAAGAAATTTAACGGATATTGATTTTATTTAAAATGGTAATAAGAGATCATATAATATGTTATTGATGTGTCTGCATTAGAAAGCATGTATAGATCTTAGCAGAGCTAATTTCTTTACTCCAAACAGCTGAAAGGTTAAGATGCCTGTACTTTTATTAGTTAACTACTGCCCTCTAGTGGCTGTTTATGGTGCCACATGCACTTTTATACGTTCATTGTTTTTCCATAAGATAAAATGATCAATTTAACATGTGAGTTCAAACATTTATAAACTAAAAGTGTTTGTTTTTCTTCCAGAAACCTTTTCTCTCCTCCCAACTGGTGTTGTTCCTGTCATCCGTTCGAGATTCAGCCCCACATACCAGGCTGAGAGGAACCGCTCTCTTCTTCTGGGACATCCGTACCAAGCTCCCTATTCCACTTTGATCCCATCTCCATCCCCCAGTGCGAGGCCTTCGAACAACAGCGCACTTCTTTACTGGGGAGATCTGAGCCAAACGCTGGCTTTGGCCTGGGAACTTCATGTCTACGGCACAGCAAGCCTTTTTCTTCTTCTGTTCGCTGGAGCTGCCCTTGGCCTCATGCTGTCGCCTGGTGCAAACTGTCCTCATCGAGGTGCTCTGGCACTTGCCAACGTTCTGTTGTTTCTCGTTGGAGGCCTCAGGGCAGTTCTCTTTTTCATCGACCCCTATGGCACACGGAAATTCCTCCCTCGCCCTGCTGTTGCAGCCCTCTACAACCTGCCGCTGCACCTGTTGGTGTGGACGCAGGCAGCTCTGGCACTACTTGCGCTCAGGGTGGCAGGAGTGAGTTTGTTTCCTTCGACTTTAGAGCGCCCTCCCCTGGTGGCTGTACTGACTGTGTTACAGTGCACCCTGCTGCTGGCTGTCGACCTGTTGTCTCCTGCTCTGTCTCCTGTGGTGCCGATCACGCTGCAGGTCCTGTCTCTGTGTTGGGGCCTGGCTCTCTGTTTAGGATTTCTATGCTATGTGTTTCCACGTATACGCCGCCCTCCTCTTCCACACCACGGAGTCCCTGAAGAGACTGGAAGGAAGGCTTGGACTGGGAGCCAGAGAACAGGAGTCATTCTGGGAAGAGTGTTGGCGATGTGTGCAGTTCTTGGAGCTTTGTGCTGTGGATTGCACGTCCATGCTTCTATGTGGCTTTATGGACTCTTGGGAGATTGGACCCGCTTTAACTGGGGTTGGTGGCTTGTGCACTTCTGGGCACGGCTCCTGGAACTGGTCTGGGGTTTTTTCCTCCTAATTCTGGCTTCATGGGTGTTCTGGAGTCCTGTGAGGTGCAGGAGAAGGGAGGAAGGAGTGCAAGACAGCAGAGCAGCAGGTGATCTACCATCCCCTGGTCAGTCTGTAGGCTCCCCTCAAAGACATACATGCTGGTCCAAGATAGTCCAAAGCCTGCGGGGGAAGCCCTGCAGAAAGTCTGATAGTAATGGTGTGGGAGGAGGTGGGGGGGAGGTGCCTAACAACTGGGCTGGCCAGGAGCATCCTGGAGCTGATATCCGCAAGAGTCTCATAAGGAACCAAGACCATGACCAGAATGCTGCACAGGCACGTTGCGTCAAAGACAACAACCACGGACAAAACAACGGCGGGCACTCTGCAGAACGAGGCACAGCTGATGAGTCCTCTGGACCACCGCTGAGACTGCAGACTCTAGGTCAGCCGCCGCAGCGCTCCGTGAGTGGCAGTCTGGATCAGGATAAAGACACGTCTCTGTCTTTCTACGAGTTTGACCTGCGACCTCCCTCCCCCATCAACCTGACTCGCAGCATTGATGAGGCGCTGCATAGAGAACACTTGCTCGAAGGGGGGAGTCTTTTTCATCCTGTAAACCAAACTTCGCCATCTCCTTCCCCGGGTTCAGGGATCAGCCAAGGGGCTTGGCTCCGCAGAAACAGTGACCCTCAGCTGCTTTCTGAGAGCAGCGAAGCCCCAACAGAGTCCTCCATGCCACTGGGGGGCAGCATTCTCAGCAGTGTGCCTAGCAGGCAGGTGACTGCTCCGCCCACACCATCTCACCAGGGTCACAGATGGGGCGGGAACAGCATAGCATGTGTACCCTCATCGGTGTCCTGCCCGGTGTCACTTCGTCCATCTAGAACATCAACAGGGAATCTGGGGGAGGACGAAGTGGACGACACACGGCCCTTTATAACCCCCGACTCTGAACGAGTGCGAGGAAGGTCGGGGAGGCCAGCAGGGTCGCGCAGTTACCTGGAGGTCAGGCGATACGACGATTCTGCCAGCGTGAGCAGTGAAATTATTGACCTCTGAACCAAACCCTGAACATTAAAACCATCGACTGCACTTCACTTATTGACTTCTGTATCAGACCAAGACTTCTGGGAAAAAAAGATAGTCTGAGATTCAAAATCCTTATTTTTGAAAGAGGAAATACACAAAGTATATAAATACAGTACTGTATATGATCTAGGTAGTGAGTCCTAAACTTATTGTCTAGCTGCCTTTTTTATCGTTAGAGGGTTTACCAAGTGGGGCCTGGAACAGGTTTTCTTAACTAGCACTAGTGAAGCAAAACTGGGAAATACAGCATAGATAAACAGCACGCAGACATTTTTTCAGTCATCTCATGACCTGTTGGTCTGATGTTGAGTTTTCAGGAACCCAAACAACATCTGTTTCATTAAAGAAGCTCTTCAGCAGATCTGCGCTCGAAACCTGGACCAGTCACGTGTTTTATCCTTCCACACTGTATGAAATAGGAAAGCTGTTCAACTCCCTGTAATGTGATTCTGTCCTTTAGGTCTCATTGCTCGTTTGGTTTGAAAGCATTTGTCGGCATATCAATGGATGTGAGTTTATTGAAGTTTGTTCTGTTTGCTTTTGTGATATAAAATGTGCCATATGCAGTTGGTTTCTATGCTGTTCTCTCTAGTGTCTTTGCATTTGTTGTCATGGTGACAGCTGTAGAGTATATTACGTCCTATCTTCCTGCAGCTGTATTTGGTTTGCCCTGTGAATTAAAGCTGGTAACGTCAAGATGCAGACGGTAAACAGAAACCAGAGATGGCTCATTTGTAGGCGCATGCTCACGTGTGGAAAAGGCTACTGAGGATAAACGTAGCAGCTGAGGATGTTCTGATGCATGCTTAATAAACCAGGTAGATACATTTAACAAGGTTGAGTCCGGTCAGGTTCTTCTTTGTTGAAACGTTAAGTCTTTTATCTAAAAGACCTTCAGTCTGAGGAGCTGCAACAAACTCTTGGCTGTTTATAAGACGGCTTGTTGCAGCGCCTCAGACTGAAGAAGATTTCTGGATAAAAGATGAAACATTTCAACAAAGAGCAACCTGTCCAGAGGACCTGACCTCACCTTGTTAAATAGCTGCTGATGAATTTGTCAAACACCATACTGAACCTCTGATGTTGTTGCATTTCTATCATGTTAACTTGCTGCAGATGAAGCTTGTGGGATCAAAAACCATTCGTAAATTATGCCTCTTAGTGCATTTTTGCCGAATTTGAACAGTTACTGTGCATTGAATCTGTTTGATAATTAAGTAAGTGCTACACAACTTTGCAGGGCTGCAGCATACAAGTCTGGCTTGGCATGAACCCCAAAGCTCTAATCCTAAACCTTAACAACAGAGCACTTACCGGTACTCTAGACGGAAGTATTTTACTACTATATTTTAAACGTGATGAATCATTGTAAATACTATTGTTTTTTTAAGTGTTCGTGAATAAATGACGTATTTTAAACGATCATTGCTGCAGCTGTGAAGTTCAGTTTGAAGTAGAAGGTTCAAATTAGAATTTGAGTTTGTGAGTTAATGTTTGCAAAGTTGCACATTGTAAATAACTCTGTGAAAATCTTTTGCGCATACACAGAAAAGATTTGTATAAACAATAAAAGGGAAGTTACACAAAACACTAAAAGTAAAAAGTGATTTTGTGAACATTTGTACACATACAAGGAGGAAAATTGGTTTAATACTCAGCATTTATAGATGTTTAAATGGATTTTACTCTTTAGGGCTTCAGCAGAGATGAGGCAGTAGCCTCTGACTGGACAGGCGGGTTTGTGATTGGTTACCATCCAATCAAACTGAAGTATGAAGACAACCACACTTTACCATATTGTCCGCCATACACGTCGCATCGCATGTAAGTCACATTGGTCCAATATGTCTAAGAAAGTGCGAACAAAAAACATAAATACATCGCTTAGCTGTATAAGTCGCATTTATTATGTGTCACTGCTGACAACCCGGAAATGTGGGCCAGTGTTGTGCCAAAAATCGTTGGGCTGCCAAATGGCGGCCGTGCGAGCATACACGGGAGGACTTGTAACAAGAATTTAACAAGATTTACACAAAAACAATTATTTGTTTGCTCAAAATTATAATAAAAGTGTGTCTCAGTTTAACTTTTCCTTAATAAATGCACTTTTACAGTCACACCAGCTGCATTTCAAAAGGCGATAGGCAGAAACAGGAGCACGCAGAGGGATGACTTGCTGTGCATTTCTGTGAAATTTAACAAGATAACCACCTAAAAACAATTATTTGTTTGCTCAACATTATAACAAAGGTGTGTCTGAGTTGAACTTTTACTTAATAAATGCACTTCATTGGTCAAATTAGCTGCATTTCGCTGGGGTGGTGCAGCAAAATGAAGCTGATTTGACAGTTGCTCCAAGCATGACCCCCGGAGCTGGATGAAGGTGGCAGGATATGGCAAGCCGATTGTGTCATTAATAGCCACTTTTATCTATTACATGATACAACAGCATGCCATACAACTCAAGCGCTATCTAGCGGCCAAAAATGGTAGTGTTCAATATTTTCAATGTCAGAATGAATGAAAATGGTCATATCTCAGCTCAAAATGATTTTATAAATATGAAGAAAAAAAAATACATAAGTTGCAGGGCATGTAAATTATGCCAAAAAAAAAACCTGTGACTTATAGGCCGAAAAATACAGTACTTATAACTTCAGGGTCTTGCATGACGTGGGAACTTCAAGCAGTGAAATCTACACACAGCTTTATGCATCTGTTCACCAAAAACATTTGTCTAGTCTTTGTGTTACTTTTCTTTTTACGTCTTTTCTGCACACGTATGCACCTTTTGAATTTCATAGCTTTATTTGAAAGATTAACACAAAGGCAACTTTAGCAACTTCAAATATTGACTTGTTAATTTTATGCACAAACTCCTAATAACCCTTAATGTGAGCAGATGTTTTGAGGCCGAGCAGTTTGGATTACTTCACACCGGACTGACCCGTTCACGACAGTGTTGTGGTTTGATACTTGACCAAATAAGTTGGATGAAAACCTTCTGTGCCCCATTTTGTGACAATAATGCAACTCTTAGCAAATTTTACATCCTGCTTCATGTTTTTGTTGTTTTTAATTTATGACGACATTAAAAATATATAATGTTTTTGTTGAAAAGTATTTTAGTTTTTTTTTTTTTTAACTCTTACTGCTCCTGAAAACAAATCAACAAAACGAGCCCAGTGGTTCCTTCCAAAGTCATTACATTTGAAAGATTTTATTCCAGTGTGACAGTTAAAAAAACCATAAAGTTAGATGAACATTGTTTGTAATAAAACAGCTTTTGTTGTATCTGTTCCATGACTAGATGTCTGGTTACGTTTGGTGATGTGAAACATTTGACTTGTGTAGTTCTTTTACACTACAGTCTGGACTTCTGTTCCACGGTTCTGTAGGATTATACTCTCCAGTCAGTTCATGGCTCCTCCCGCACCCTCAGCGTTGTCCAAAAAGCAGCACGCACCAAATAAACTCTATCCAACCCGGTGCCGTCTCTGTAGACACCTTGAAAAAGTGCAGTGTTTGTTTCATCTGTTTATTTAGCTCCTGGGACCAGTCGTTCATTTGGTCAACCATTTGTATTTCTGCTTCTGACGTCTGGATTCAAATAAATACTAGTATGCCTAAAATCTTCATGCTGTCATGATTAATATCATGTAGTATATGTAAAATTGTAAATTTTACAAATGCTGTTGTCGTGGGAAAAAAAAAAGGAGATTTCCAAACAGACCAAGTTGTAGTTCATCTGATTTATTACAAAGCTTTGAAGATCAGTCCGATATTCACAGAACATGCAATTACAAGGTCACACTTATCATTGCCCTCATCCGTCTGAAGCACGGGCCTCCTCTAACATCCTGAACCGGACAAGTTAGTTTTATAGAATAACCTCCAGCCCAGGCCTCAGCTCCTCTCTCCATGTCCGAGCCGTCATCCTAAGGTCTGCTGCAGAAGGAAGGAGTGGATCTGAGTCGAGGACTCTGCTTGAAGACACGTCACCCAGATCACTTCAACTCATATCAATGAAACCTTGAAGATAAAAAGACTAGTTCTTTCTGTTACTGACCAAGACTGACTGTTACATGGAGCCCTTTATGTGTTATATACACTTTAACACAGGACTGAAAGATATGGAGCATGGTGAGTGCAAATAATACACATTACCTCAACACTGTGCTAAAATGTTTGTATGTTGTAGCTGAGAGTCACATGGTCCAAGTGTTACTCCTTTTAAACATCTGTGCTTATTAAAACTGTAGGCCTACATTAATACTTAGCATGAAATGTGCAAAACACATCCCATCAAGGGATACTAGGCCTTTCTTTTTTAATGTATGGGCCAGTAGTGGACAGGAGAAGAGAGACTAGAGAACAGTGCGGAAACAAAGGTCAGTAGTTTTCATCTTCCTCTTGTAGTCTTCAGTAAACTCCTCATCCTGTTTGACAGTGAAGTGATTCTTCCAGTCGCCGACGTTTCCTAAAAGTAAAACAGAAAAACAAATTACCATAAAAAATAAATGCATAGAATTCTGTCAGTTTCCTTTATTGTTTTACTTCAAAAAGTCTCATGTAGAGAGGAACGTGCGCAACCTTTGCGGATGAAGTGAGAGATGTTCAAGTCGAAGGCTTCATCCGTCGACCCGTTCACCATCTTGTTTTGTTTCATGTTGTCAAACAGAACCTTTTCTTTTATGTGTTTCTTCTTCTCCGCGCTCGGAGACAGTCCCAGGAAGGAGCAGAGACGATTCAGTTCCCCATCAAAATCCTGCAAAAACAAAACAATTACCGTAATTTCTGGTCTATAAGTCACTACTTTTCCACAGGTTTTGAACCCCGTGGCTTATACAATGCTGCGGCCAATTTATGAATTTTTATTTTTTGGTTGATTGTTTTGACGAGCTAACGAGCTTCCTGCCACATTTAGCTTCATAACACCCGGGCACTCCCATAGCTGCCCAATACACGTCTCTCTTGGGGGGTGGGTCCTCGCGACTTAACAAGACTAGACTACTTGTATAAATACTGTACAGGTAAAAAAAAAAAATGACCAATGAAATTACTGAACAGGTCACAGTTGAATCAATGAAATGGGGAGGGGGACCCCATCATGTTCAGTGCATGTGATGGGGGACTCCCCTGCATGCGCAGAACAACTTTTGCTCCGCGGTGCACAAGCTTGCTGCAGGAGGAATATGAAGATAGTGATCAATGACTTCCTGGAAGACTACTGTATTTTTTTTCACCAATGAAGAGACAGGATGTGTGTGATGAAAATTTTCTGAGGCTGTTCAGTTCTGACACTGAAGAAGAAGACTTAAGTGGTTTTAGTGCACAGGAGGAAGATGAACATTGCGTTCAGTGACTTTTCCTGATAAGCTACTGTTTGTTTAAATATCTTTTCATCAGCTGTGTTAAAGGCATTGTTCAGAAAAAAAAACCCACTATGTATTTGTGCATGTTACTGGTACATATTTAATTAAAAGTAAAAAAAAAAAAAAAAAAAAAACCTTTCTGTATTAATATCTCATGTTATGGACATCCGCAGCTCATACTGTACACAAGTGTGGCTAATGAATGTACTTTTTTTTTTTAGTGTACGCATCTTATAAATGTACAAAATTGTTATTGTTGTTTTTTGTTTGTTTGTTTTATTTACTGTGCGTGGCTTATATTTGGTTGTGCTCTATAATCTGGAAATTACGGTAGTGCTATTACATTACTGTATTATTATAATGGCTGGGCAATGGTATCAGGAGGTATCCCATGAACTACTGGACTGATTGTAATGAAAGTCTCAGAAAGTAAACAGTAGAGGTGGAAGTTTTTTTTTCTTTTACAACCACACACATACAAAACACTTAATTACACCCACCTCGATCAGATCCTCGTAGAACAAAAACAGGATGTTGGATCTGGTCTGTTTCTTCTCCCACCAGCCTGTCACGTGTTCATACCAGGAACCAAACACCACTGACAGAAAACATCAGACAAACTTTGAGGAACGTGATAAGCTTTTGTGTTTTCAGTGATGAACACTTTCAGTTTGATGCTCACTTTGCCCCTCCATGAATCTGTGGAGGAAACTGCTCCAGTCACCAGGCTCCGGCTGGGCCTTGTTCATGCGATCAAAATGGAAATAGGACACCGCCGAGTCCTTGGCGTTGCGAGCCACGTAGATTATCTGCAGCCACATGGAAATGACAGAAAAACACCTCTTGGATGTAAGTTCTCTTCACCTTTTGATCCTGTTTAGATTCCATAAAAAGTTTTGTCACCCATTCGAAGCAACACGTTTATTTCCTACCACCGAAAAACGAAAGGAGGGCAATCATGTTTTTGCCTGTGTTCATTTGTGTTTTAGTAAAATATCTCATGAACCAGTGGACAGATTTTACTGAAGCTCTTTAAAGTTAATCATAGGGTGAATATCTACAACAAATAATGTAAATGCTGAGTCAGCTTTAGCTTTTTGGTATTCTACTAATTCATATAACAAAATATTCAGCTCATAAAAGTGTGCTTTGACTTTTGTTTTTGTAACTTTTAGATTTTTCAAAATATTTAATTTTATTGAAATTATAGTTCTATATAAATAAGATTTCTTCAATTCCTTCAAAAATATTGTTTTAGTTTAAATCTGCTTCAGCATACTTGCTCTGTTTTTGCTTTCTAGTGCTACCTTGAGCTTTTAGCTACTGTTTTGCATTAATTCGTTTATTTTAGTTTAAGCATCTTTTCTGCTAATTTACACATCTAATTTGAATATATTAGTTACTCTTTTGCTAATTAGAGCATGTGTTTTAGTTTGGCATTGGTTTTGGTAATTTTAGCTACTGTTTTGCTGCCTTTAGTTGGTCGTGTTCTGCTCGTTTTAGCCTCTGTTTTGCTTATTTTTGCTTTAACTATTTAGATTAAGATTCTTCAAGAAAGTCATTCAACACTAAGCATTCCCATGTCATTATTTTTCTTTAGGTTTTAGAGCCATGATTCAAGATGGCAGCTGTAGCTGTAGCTAATCAACCTTAGCAGCTTAAGCCACTTTTACAAATTTGGACCTAAAGCACGATGTGGTCCTAACTGAGCCATTCAAACACATACAGCAAAAGACTGCGTGAGATTATTTTTCAGGTTTGAACAGAACTACAACTCCATCATTCTCATCAGCTCATGATCTCGATTACAAACAGTAGCATTAAAGGCGGCGGGCGATATTCATTAAGAAATGCAAGGCTTTTAATCCTGTCACAGACATTCCACCTGCTGAACCACAGCAGTTCTGCATGTGAGCACCAACATCTGTAATTTACATTCAACCTACAAACCTTGGCGTTCTGCTCCCAGAAGGACTGGGGGACAAACTGGACTGGGAGGTGCGTCTTGATAATGCGTGGAAACTTGGTCATGTGATTCATGGCATCCACTCCTGGTGAAGAAAGGTCACGACATCAGAAAAGCCACAACGCCTCTCTCTAATGCCACCATGTTAACGAACGCACCGCTGGGGAACCCAGGATAGTAAAGCTCCAGGAACGGCACTTTTTCAAAGAGTGGGACCGAGTCCTGCTGCTCCGGCGATGTCTCACCACAACACAGAAGGTCCACGATGTAAGAGACCCATGTGTTTCCTTGGAGACGGGACAAAAGTTACATTTAGTTAGGAGTCATCAAACTCATTAACGGACGGAAACCTAATAATGTTATGAGTCTATAAATCTCCACCTGCTTTAGGATAACTTGCTAACACAATATCATCTGGTCTGGCTTTGAGCTTCTGTACATTTTCCCAGTTGTCGGTGAAGAATCTGGTCATGGAGACTCCATGGAAGTCGAACAGAGTAGGTCGAGGAGGTAAATCCATCGCTGCTGGGTGTATCTTCAAATCATATGAACACCTTTGATTAGCAGGAAAAGTCTTTAATAAAAAATGTCACAAGTGAAACAAGCAGAACAGCTTTGAAAACAAATGACGTTTTATCAAGAAATTCAAGCTTAAGTAATTATTCACCACTGTTAGCAAAATATCTCATTCATTTATTCATTCATTTAAAAGAAACAAAACAAATTAATTAAAAATGAAAAAAAAATTGAATGAAAAGGATGCAGAAAGAAGCTGAAAATTCTTATAATATCTGCCCCTTATTAAAAATATATAAAATAACTTTAAACAAACAACAACTCAGGCTTGAACATCTTCAAAGTGAAAATAAAAATATTAGTTATCCTTCACATGGCACCATACTTTCCTAACCATTTTAACTTAATCATCTTGTTCAACATGCAAATTGTTTTATACATGTTTATGTTGATATCAAGATAATTCCACAATCCTGTTCCCTGAATTACACCGCAGCTCCTTCGCACTATTCTAAATGGAGGTTTTACAAACATTTATATTCCCATAAGGTTATAATGACTCTATTTTTCACAAATTTTAATTTAATATTTGGGGAAAGTGTTTTTATGAGCTTTATACACAACTTGTAAAATACTATATTCAACCAAATCATAACATTTTACTAATGAAATAATATATTTGTTGGGTGACCATAGCACTTCCTGATAATAATTCTTATAGCTCTATTTTGTAAAATAAAAATAAGGTTTGCAATTGTTTTGCATGCTTTTCCCCAAACTTCAATACAACAGATTAAATAAGGAACAATCATGACATTATACAATATATACAAAACTTTGTCATTCAAAAACTATTTTACTTTATACAGTAAAGTAATTGATTTTGTTATTTTTATTATTAAGTAATTTACAAGAGATTTCCATGTCATCAAGAACAACACCCAAAAAATTTATTTCATTAACTCTGTGAATTTCAATATTGTCAATTTTAAATGGGACTTCAATCATTTTATTTCTATTATTAAATATCTTGATTACTAAAAGTTTTTTTTTCTTTCCAAATTTAATCATAATTTATTAAGTTGGAAGTTTGTATTTTTATGAATTCTGCCTGCATCATCTCTAACAGTGATTTTAACAGAACATGAAAAAATAAGTAATTACTGGATGCACATCCACAACTACTGGAGTCAGCTCTATTCTAGATGGCTACAGCCAACTGACCTACAGAAACACAACAGCTGTCTTACAGATGTGTTTGATCTGACGGTGAGAGACAGAGCGACATCTCGCGATAACTCGTGGGAACGAACAGGATGTCACTGGACCTGGAGCTGTCATTATCAGATTATTTAATCTGAACATGAAGGGTGATATGCATTCCTTCAAAAGATGCCAGACTTTTACTTCTTATATTCTTATTCTAAAAGTGAAATGTACAATTTTTTTTTTTTTAAATAAAGACTTTTAAGCTGCTACACGGTAGAAGGACAACTACACTGTTGACCATTATTAACTAAAACAAGTTTAAATTGAACTTCCTGGTTCTGTTTAGACACCATTCCGAACATTTCTAAGAAAATCAACCTTAAATGTTATCTTTAATTCTAACAGTTACGAGTATCAAAATGTTTTGAGCTAACTAAACAGCTTTGTAAGTAAAACTGAAGAGAACTGACCTGAGTGTGTCCTCTGTGTGTGTGTGGTTCTCACAAAGTTCAGAACAAAAGTCAACACGGCTATGAAGTTAGCTTTTTATTCCATCTTGGATAAAGGGCTATTTCAGCACTTTTATGGGGGGCGTGAGGCCCATCTTTAATCAGCTCTAGTTAAAAATGTGCATCATTTAGAGTTTTATTTTACCCTAAAAACAAAATATATATATAAAAAACATTTGGTAGTTTGTGACATATTTTTAGTTTGTTAAAGTTGAATAAATAGCAATGAAACATTTGATCTGGTCCAGTTCTAAAACTAAAACATTCAAGCATCTGACCATTCTCGTTTTATTAATTTTTTTGTATTTGTTTGTGGTAAACAAATTAGTGTGTGGACAGAAGAGATTCGAAGCATTACCAGATTACAAAAAAAATTACTTTGGATCTTCTATTGCACTGCTTATTTTATTTTCAAAGACTGTGCTTAATTGTTTTTTTTTTTTTTTGTTTTTTTTTGTATTATGAAACAAATTTCATCCATCCATCCATCCACCCATCCATCCATTATGTTTTACCCACTTCTTCCATTTTGGGTCACGGTTGTCGCTGGTGCCCATGTCCAGTACTGTAATCACTGTGTGAGGGGCGGAGTGCACCCTGGACGAGTCGCAAGTCCATCACAGAGACACATAGAGACAAACAAGATAAACAACCATTCACTCTCTCTCTCACACAATAAAATAAGCTTTTTTAGTTTTAACAAATGAAAGTTAAAAAGTCACAAGTTGTGTTTTTATTGATTCTTCTTTTATTACAGAATAATATAGTCCCAGATTTTAACTATTTAAATATTGTAATTTTTAAAATTAGAACTTATTAAAGTTGCTCACATATTTGGTGAGATGGTCCTTTATCAAACTTAAAACTAACTTCAGAGTCCTTTTCAGCTCAGCGTTTCAGAATAAAAGACTCCAGGACTTACGTAAGAGATGGCACTTCACCGGTGAGAAACAGTCTTGTTGTTAGTTTATTTTCAGTGGATAAACAGATAAAATGTAGCTGTAATAATAATAAATAA
>JARVGV010000111.1:7683962-7697784 GCA_031762435.1 Hypsolebias longignatus
TGTTGCTGCTTATTGTTCTGGTTCTGAATGTTACTGTATTTATTAAGATTTTTATTATTGTTAGTATAGTTTATTTAATATAAAGAGTGCTGTTTATTTAAAATATCATCCACATGGGTTGCTTTTATTAATTTTTATACAAACGTATTGTTTACTTGGCATATTTTCAAAATAAACATTTTATAAGTCTTTATTTTGTGTGTTTTTGTACCAAAAAAAACCCGAACGGAACCCTCCTTGTAATTGAACCGAACCGAAATGTGATTTTAGTGTACTGTTACACCCCTAATATATATACTTACCGGTACATACGTACACACACAAGGTGTTTTAAACACTTCCTACTCTCTTGCAATATTCTAAACAATGTTTCTAAACTCTAAACGCTCTAAAAGAACACAGAATGTCATTATCTGAGCTCTCTGCCTCGGCTGCTCTCTGCCATCTACAAGCACTCTCGGCCACGCCCACTTCTCAGCTCTGCACGGAGATCAGCTGCAGGAGGAAGCTTTTTCTGCAGCAGTGGGCTGCACAAAGGTGCAGCAGGTGCTAAGCAATTTAAAATAATTTATTTTAAATAAAAATTCCATGCTGAACATGTGGCTCATCCATCAATCAGCCAATTGTGTGTCATATCCAATCATATTTTGAAAAACCGCGATAGAGACAGTACACGAAAAACAAATTGCAAAGAAGCGAGGGACTATTGTATATGCACACATGATACAACCGTGTGTCCACATTGACTCTTAAAAACAGTTGTTTGCTCAGTTTTGTTCCTAGGATATTATTTATAACTAATATTTAGGTTTGTGATGTACGTAGCTTTTACTGCATGTTTGTGTAAATGGAAGCCGTGCATTCAGTGTTGAAAATGCAGATTTGTGTCATGACATTTTATGTCATTGTTAGGAGTAGAGTCTTACATTGTTTCTCCTAAATAACTTGCCATATCAGTGCGCTCATTTTGTCAAATGAGCTGCGCGCTGTTTGCACTGGCATTTTTCGAGGGGGTGGGGGGATTCAGCGTGGGGGAAGAGGCAGCGCTGCCTTTAGCTTTTTAGCTGCCTTTAGCTTTGTAGCTAGTGCGCTTGTATTGCGTTACACCAGGGGTGCTGACAGGTGTGTGTGTGTGGTGGGGGGGAGGGTGTGCGTAGTTCAGTTCAGTTTGGTAGGCGGGGCGCCCCGCCTGTATAATGTAAGGGAAACGTTGAGCTACATGCTCTTATCTAAAACTACAAATATTTTGGCATCACCTCAGATTTTTGGGTGTATCTCATTGTGACCTGCAGAGTTTAGTTTATGCAACGTGTAACTCTATTCAGTTTATAATTTCAGTGTCTAGTGCTGCTATGTTCAATTAGTTTTTAAGTTTATCAACAGCTGTTTATCCCACAGGGGATTCTCCTTATAGTGAACAGTATAAATTCACTGCATAGTGTTCACTGTATAGTAAACACTATACAGTGAATAAACAATTTAACAGTAAAAACACAGAGTAAATTGTTGGTTTGATTAAATATTCTCCTTAGTATTATCAGTAAAGCAACTTTATCCAAGTCATTTGTTTAAAAAAATGCAGCTCTCGTTAGGTTATTGCAGTGTTAACTCTGTTATAGTGAATTTGTAAGTAAACACAGCTGAATGTTGCAAAGAAAAGTACTGTGTTGAGCGTTTAGGACACATCTATACATTAAATATAAAATTAATGTAAAACACATGTATTCTGTTTACAAACAAAATGTCTTTATAGCATAGATTTATTATTAGTATAAAATTACTTATTTTTGTTGTTCATATTTGTATCATTATCATGCTCAGTAGAAAAATGTAAGTGCAGTCTGCTTTCTGTCTTTGTTTAGCCGTTCAGAGTGAGAGGAAGCCTATTGACATAACGCCTAGAGAGAGGCACGCTAACTGTGCTGCCTCCACTCAGAAGATCTACATCCGTAAGGACCTGAACAGCCCACTTATCGCCACCCCCACCTTTATCTCTGATACTGATACAGATGGCTCCAGGTCAGTGGAAATCAGAGCTACAGACAAACATTAGGTCTGATGTCTTCCAGCTGCTGAGTACAAGTATCAAGTGTGTTTTTGTGCTGTGCAGATCCAGTCTACTGGACCAGGGGATGCTGGTTAATATCCAGCAGCCAGTCATCCAGACTGATGGAACTCTGCTGCTTGCAGCTGACTCCAAGGTACCGGTATGTCTCATCCTTCTAAATTCAGTGTTAAGAGTACCATGAACATCTTTTTCTTCTGCTGCTTTTTGTTGACTGTTCCTTCAGACATTGATTTATATTGAACTTTTGAGTAATGGCTGGTAGCTGACTTATGAGAGCGGAAACTTTGTCTATAGATGGATTCTGGACACGGAGACCTGGGGACACTAGCCAGTGTTGTGACGTCGTTAGCCAACCTAAGTGACTCTCTGAAAGAAAACCTGAACAATGGTGATACCTCAAACAGCCAACAAGAGGAGCAGTCTGCCAGCGAGATAACACGGTCAGTTTGTCTCATTTAAATTTAAGCTCAGATGAAGTCTTGCTTTGGATTGATAAAGCTTAACCTCATGTGTCAAGTTGGCGGCGTCTTATTTGTAAATGACTGTGTGCAAAGACAGAAATCCAAGTGCAGTTATGTGAATTTATTGTTTTAAAAAATGTTTTAAACAAGTGATCTAATTGCTATTTATTAATTAAACAGTAGGCAATATTTAACCAAGAGTTATTTCATGTAGACATTAGAGTCGGACCAAGATAAAAATTTTGGCTATCGCTGATACCAGTATTATTAACCTTTATTTAACCAGGCAAATCCCATTGAGATCACAGATCTCTTTTGCAAAGGAGGCCTGAAGGCAGCCTAACATGCATGTTTTTGATCTGTGGGAGGAAACTGGAGTAGCTGGAGAAAACCCACACAAGCATGAGAAGCACATGCAAATTCCACACAGAGACCCCAGGTCCAACCAGGGATTAACCCAGGACCTTCTTGCTGTGAGGCAACAGTGCTAACCACTTGATTGTTTAATTCAAGTATCATCATGCTCCCCAATATTGGGAGGGGAAGGCAAATGCCGATAACCAATATATAATGGCTTAAAATTTTCACTTTGTTCACCCCTAAGAATCTAAGAAAACAGCGAGTGGAGTGGAGCTGTTTGTTTATCACGGCTGTTAGCAACCATGAAGCTAAGCAAATCAGATCCACGCTAGACCTAGTCCCACACTAGGTTTACAAGTCGTGCACTGGTCATAAAAACATGTAGCTAATGACAAACAGGCTGGTGGATTGAAGATAATTTATTATTGTTAATTTTCATTTTTATTTTACAGATACCGGTAAGTTGAAATAAACTTACCATGCTCCGTTCAGCAAAATACACTACACAGTATTGCTCCAGTTTTAACAGAGCTGCTGATCGCAGCGGAGAGCAGCCTGTGTTTTTATTGGGAGATTTTAACAGAAGTGACATCACCAAATATCTGCCCAGTTTGGAACAGTATGTCAATATTCCAACTAGACAGCAAAATATACTGGATTTGTGCTTTGGTAACATCCCAAATGCATATGCAGTAAAATCACATCCAGCTCTTGGTCGTTCTGACCATAACGTCATATTATTGCTGCCAAAATCTCAGTCCAAACTTAAAATGGAGCAACATTTCTCAAAATCTGTTAACATCAGGAACAGTGAAGCAGCTGAACCGCTGAGAGGCTGTTTTGAATCAACAGACTGGAACTTGTTCTTTCATGATTGCAGTGATGATCTTGATGTTTTAACAGACTTGATAACTTCTTATATTCTGTTTTGTGAGGACAATGTTGCTCAAACCAAACAGATAACAATCTATCCAAACAATAAAAACTGGATGTCCAAGGACATGAAAGCCTGCCTGGTTCTAAAGAAGAAGGCTTTCTTAAAAGGAGATATGCAGCAGATGAATGAATTGCAAAAGGAGTTTAAAACAAAGGCAACTATAGTGAAAGTAGAGTATAAGAATAAAGTAGAAAGAAAGTTAACTTCAGGAAACCCAAGGCACATGGCGGGGTCTAAATACCATGATGGTCAAAGTTTCCAAGTCTACATCAATAGACTAGTCTGGACCCAACCTCCTTTGCAGAACAACTGAACAAATATTTCACCAGATTCAACAACAATTCCACTCCACCCAGCTGGATTTCACAAATTACCAACACCACTCTCAAAGACATTATTATTAATGAACGGCTCGTCTCTTCCATCCTGCATTGAGTTAACTCGCACAAGGTTCCTGGGCCCGACAGGCTCTGAGTGCTGAAGAAGTGTTCCACACAGCTAACTGGACCTCTTACTAAACTGTTCCAGAAGCTACTGGATTCTAGTTGGGTTCCCAATCAGTGGAGGGAATCCCACATTGTTCCAGTCCCCAAGAAGACACAAGCCAAAGACCTAAAGGCTCACAGACCAGTGGTATTAACATCAGTGTTGAGCAAACGTATGGAGAGAGTGGTGTGTGAGCATCTGGCTGACAACTGGATCCATTACAGTTTGCCTACAAACCCAAGACGTGGTGTGGAGGACGCAAGCCTCACACTTTTGAACACGGACGCAAAAAATCTAGACTCTGTCCAACCTCACACTAGGATTTTGTTCATGGACCTATCTTCTGCTTTTAACACTGAATATTAATATGCTGCTGTAATATCTGTCAGATCTTCAGGTTCATTTATGCTTGATTTTATGGATTCATTGCTTTTTACAACTAGCGTTTGAAATGGTTTTAAGTCAAACAAATTAATATTAAACACTGGACTTCCCCAAGGATGTGTTTTATCTCCCATTCTGTTCTCTATTTACACAAACTCTTTCATGCATCAGTGAAGGAATTACCCTTTTTACTGTAAATATGCAGATGGCTCTGGTGGCGCAGCTGACCTGACCTGATGCTCTGTCCTGCTATGATGTTCTCACCCAACTCGCTGGAGCTGAATATTTCAAAGACTAAGGAACTGTGCTGTGGGGGCCGAGCCCAAACACCAGAACCTGTTTAAACCACTGATCATCCAAAGACAGCAGGTGGATGCTTTTAAGTACCTTGGCACAGAAATAGACACAAACATGTGTCTCCCAGCATGCTGACTCAATTTACAAGAAATCCCAACAACGTCTTTACCTGCTGAGGAAACTAAAGACCTTTCATGTCAGCCGGAGCACTCTGACCTTGATTTAAACGTCCCTGATCGAGTCCATTTTAACTTTTAATATTTCATCCTGGTTCAGTCTCATCAATGTAAAACAGAAAGCCAAATTACAGAGAATAATCAAACATTCAAGTGCGATAACTGGCTCATCTCAGTCTCCCCTGTCAGACATCTACAGCCGCTCAGTGACCAAGAAAGCCACCCTGATCACCGAGGACCCTTCAGCTGCTTCCAGTTGCTTCCTTCAAACAGATGTTACCGAGTCCCGCTGGCCAGGAAGAATATTTATAAGAAATCATCTGTACCATCTGCAGTAATGTTCTTAAAACTAAATAGACACATCTAAATGGTGTTAACTAATGATGATAATGTAGTTTTTATTATGTTCTATCGTTGGTTCTTGTGTATGTATGATGAATGTAGAGTGTGTCGAAGGATAATTTTTGCCACAGTTGTTGTAGACAGTAAAGTTTTATCTTATCTCCCTGTTGGCTGCGCTCATCTTCGAAGTGGAACTTTGTGAAAGGCCATAACTTGAAAGTAGTCTTCATGCGCCCTCTGCTGGATACTTTGTACAATTGTGGCTGGTTCCAGCATTTTAGGGGTGAAAATTAGAAGAGTTGTTTATATCTGGGCATAATGGGACAATTATCACCAGTACCGACAGGTCCATAAACGCCTATATCTTTGGCCCTGTCAATATATCAATCAGGCTCTAATAGATATGATCCTGTTCTCAACACTATGAACTGTAACAATGGGTTGCAGCCACAACCCAAAAAAACAAGATGCAGGAAAAAAGAAGATGAAATTTACATTTGCTATTTCTCTCATGTTTGTTTGTTTTTTGTTTTTTTTGTGTTACACAAGAGCAAAAATATTGTGCCAAGATAAAATGAAAAATGAAGTTTTGTGTATTTCTTACAGTGCCTTTGACACTTTGGCCAAAGTCTTCAACCCATCCGAGGAAAATCTATCTGAGAAGTCGCACTGCGTCAGTGAAACAACCATCCAGCTGATCGGTCAGGACCAGGAGACGCCCATCATTGAGGTGGAAGGACCGCTGCTCACAGACAGCCATGTCAGTTTCAAGGTGGGTGGAGTTCACCTTAAACTAATTAGGACAACAAGACATAGTACTGTACACAGTACTACCAAACATTTATGCCTTAAAATCGATATTAAGTGATTTGTTGTCAAATAGACATTTGAGAATATATATTTGCTATTTTTTTTAACTTCAATGAATGTAGAAAAAGTATTGTAAGAGAAGACTGTACTAGTTTAAAAAATAAAAAGACTATGTTTTGGACTTGGCTTTGGATATATTTGTAGTAAAACAAGCCTTAAGTGCCTTTTGGGAACAACTATTTTTGGTTGTTCTCTTTCAGGCTTTGCTCTTGGCATAATCACTCCGTTTTCAGAGAACCAGGGTTGCCTTGGTGACCAAAAGTTACCTTTTTAAGTTTTTATTTTATTTTGCATGTTAGTTCATTCCCTTCTCTAATGTCTTTCCTTGTCTTTGTTTCTTTTACTTAGCTGACCATGCCCAGCCCCATGCCCGAGTATCTGAATGTACATTTCATCTGTGAGTCAGCATCCAGACTTCTCTTCCTCTCCATGCACTGGGCACGTTCGATCCCTGCCTTTTCAGCTCTTGGGTATGAAAACGTGTGACTCCAGAAAGTCTTTCTGTTATAAACTAACACTGCAGCCTCCTATTTCACGTGTTTCTGCGTCTCCCAGTCAGGAGGCCAACACCAGTTTGGTCCGAGCCTGCTGGAACGAGCTGTTCACTCTGGGTCTTGCTCAGTGCGCTCATGTGATGAACTTATCGACCATCCTCGCTGCCATCATTAACCACCTGCAAAGCACCATCCAGGACGGTACGGACCAAAGACTTCGTCATCATTTCACAGTAGGAAGCACACGTATAAACAGGAGTAAACAAATGTGATTTATTTTTTGGTTATTAGATTATTGCTATTGTTGATTACAGTAAGATCAGTTTGAGTATTCTGTCCAGCAACTTTCTTCTTGAGTTGTATCTGTTTGCTCAGATAGGAATGTTACAATTTTGTTACATATTAACACTGATGGACAGCAGTCAATTACAGATGACTTGTTTATATCTGTGAGTACCTTATACATTCATCCATCCATTATCTTTACCTGCTTCTTCCTTTTGGGGTCACGGGGGTCACTGGTGCCCATGTCCAGCTATACAGCAGAGGAAAAACAACAAGACAAAATAGGTCGACTCATGGACACATTTCTGAGAAACGTAATCAAGTTTAGTTCAGTTCAGCCCAACATTAATCTAGACCAAATGAACAGAATACTCTTTTTTTTTTTTTTTTTTGTAAATGTTTTTGTCCTGTCAGTTTTTTGTCTCAAATTGTCTTGTGAAGAGAAACTGAAAAATGACAGCAACAACAGTAAATGCATACAAGGAAAGTATAAACAGTGTGAAGAAAAGTCTCAGGGCATCAAGTTATATACTGTATTTTATTTATTTAAACTTTATTTATACAGGTAGTCTCACTGAGTCACAAGGACTCATTTTCAAGAGAGACCTGTTAGGGAGCAGATGGTGGGGGTTAAGGGCCTTGCTCAGGGGCCCAGAGTGGGGCGAATGAGGGTGGAGGCAGGTGTGGGTGTTTCACCTTTTTCCACCCACATTTTTTGATGTTGTCGGGACCGGGGCTTGAACCGGCGATCTTCCGATCACAGGTCCACCGTCTAACCACTGCGTCACCACTCCCCCATATATATATATATATATACTGTATATGTATAGTATATACTGTATATGTAAATCAGTTAATAACTACAGTATAGTTATTTATGGAGCCAGCAAATTGCTTTGAGTTTTAACTACATCGCAGGCTCCCATCTTAAACGAGCACCGATGCAACAGTGGAAAGGAAAAACTCCCCCATGAGGAAGAAACCTCCAGCAGAACCAGACTCAGGACAAGCAACCATCTGCTTCAACTGGCTGGGTTGGAGAGGAACAGGAAGGAGGAACAGATACACAATGGAAGGTCCAGGATGGAGGCCATCTGGTTTTTCACTAGGTGGAAAGACGAAAAGACAGAAATCACATGTTAAGAAAGAATGAATACAAATACAGTACAAAGTATTCAGTTGTTTGCATCTGTAACGGTTCATTTAATGAAATGAGGTTAATTTGTCCTCCAGTAGTCATAAGGTTATAGCAGCAAAGGATAAGGAATAGGTCAGGAAACCAAGCCGGCTAACTACAGGATTTATCAAAAAGGAAAGTCTTAAAACTGGACAATGTGTCAGCCTCATGGACAGAAACAGGAAGTTGGTTCCACAAGAGAGGAGCCTGAGAGCTGAAAGCTGTATAAAGTCAAATAAACTGGTCCAAGCATAGAACATTGTGGTACTCCATGACTGGCTCCAGAGGCTGAGACTGATACAGCCATTTGAGCATTTTCTTTTCATTTTCAGAGAAGCTGTCAGGGGACAGGGTGAAGCAGGTGATGGAGCACATCTGGAAGTTCCAGGAGTTCTGTAACAGCATGACGAGGTTGGAGATTGACAGCTATGAATACGCCTACCTAAAGGCTATCGTGTTGTTCAGTCCTGGTGAGGGTCTTGATCCCATGAACATAATGGTGGATTTTATGTTGTTTTTGTTCAAAGAAAAGAGTAAATGATCAGTTTTTGTTTTATGGAGTCCAGCTGTTGTGTTTGACAACAGATCACCCAGGTGTGGACAGCAGTGGACAGATTGAGAAGTTTCAAGAGAAAGCGCTGATGGAGCTGCAGGACTATGTGCAGAAAACATATCCTGATGACATCTACAGGTACAGCAGAAACATTATGTGATTCCAAAAGAGAAAGTCAAAGTTAATTGAATTGCTCTCAGAAGGGACTAAATGAATTTCACCTTGCTCAGCGTGCAAATATAAAACAAACTTCAATAAAACTGAACTTTGTCAAGTAGCAGAGTTTGATGTTAAATAGAAATGTGCCTGGTCTGTTGAAGGTGTAAACTGTAGCACTGCAGTTCTTTTGGTTTTAGGTTGACGCGTATCCTGACCCGTCTCCCTGCCCTGCGCTTAATGAGCTCGAGCATCACAGAGGAGCTCTTCTTCACCGGCTTGATAGGTAACGTCTCCATCGACAGCATCATTCCATACATCCTCAAGATGGAGACGGCAGAGTACAACAGCCAGGACTCAGACTCAGCAGAGTAACGTCACTCCCAGCATCCACCCCTGACATTTAACAGTCAGCGAGTCTTATCTTCAGGTACATTTTTATCTCTGGAGGGTTGTGAACAAACTAGTCAAAAATACTTCATCACTCTTTTTTAACAGTGTATGGAGCTCAATTAGTTGTGAACTGTTGATAAATAAGGATAACTTAAAAAACCGGGATGATGAAAAATGTTTTCTGCAGCTGACAGACTCTGAGCTACATGAAAACAAACCGTCTTCAGCTGCAGCTGTGCTCATCTCCTTCAATGGCTTCGTTAAACGTCACAGTCATCACTCTTTAACGTGATCTCACTATCCTTTGATCCAAGTCTGTTCCTGATCAAATGAAGCCATAACACACTGGTTTTGTTCCCATGCATCTTTGAAGACTAGCTTGTAATGCAGAGACACAAGAAAATATACAGACTCCCAAATAAAATATTTAAATCAAGGAATCTTCCAGGTGGAGGACGTTTGCCTCATTAGAAGGGATAGATACTAAGACCAAAGTAAATCTGTAAAGTATTTATTTGTGTTGGCTTCAGCACATGTATTGATAAAACTAATGAATGTGCTTAAACATTTAGGCTCCAAAATAAGTTTTCTGATTGCCACGTTCTGTAAAAGCACTTGCACATCAAACTAAATGAAAACATGATTTGTATTTTTATTCTCTGACAATTACAAATTGTGGCTCCACAGAAATGACTGGACAGTCAACTGAAGTTGATTTTAATAAATGTAAGTAAACTTATTTATGCAATTCCTAAAGTTCATTCAAATACATTGGCAATGATAGCATTAGGCTAGCTAGGTCTCTTGTATTTTTTTTTAGTACAACCCAACCAATGCCAGTTGGTTGGTATTTACTGAAATACACTTTTTTTTATCATGCACATATTTAAATGTGGTCCTACTATGTTTCTTGTAATCTGTGCAATCACTTTTTTTTCCTTAAATGACAATCAGTTATATGTTGTTTCTTTCTGTCCCATCAGTGTTACGCCTTTTTTGTTTTGTTTTGTTTTCATTGATCACATTTATTTCCAACAAAATTCCCAGAAAAATTTGGGTTCACAAGTCTTTTTTTACAAGTAGCTAATATGCTACTACAGTATTTATGTTTGTTGGTATTTACCGTAGCTGCACATTAATCAGCTCTCTGCGGAGTCCCACTGCATTCGGGCTGACTAAACTTTGTTTTGTATGTTTTCTAAAAACATTCATTTGTTGTAAACAAATGTGTAATAAGTGTACTTAAAGTGCTTTTGGGCAGGAACCCTGAATTTAAAATATGAGTGAGATTATGAGGGAAGCCAGCCTTGAGTGCATTGATGTCTTGAAGACAATATGGAGGATGCATTGGCTTCCCCTCATGTATAAATGTAAAAAAAAAAAAGGCATCCACAGCAACGTGAATGATGATGGGGTGTAAATAAGAAAACAGGGATTATGTCTTGTGGAAAAAAAAAAGAAAATTGTAAATTTGGGTTTAAAACCCAAATGGCTCTTTGTAAAGGCACTGGTGTGAAGATTTGTACATGTAATGCCATTAAAATGAGTGCATGTTGTTTTTAAACAGGGTTTTATAATCTTCTTGTCAGCCCTAATGAGGAGCATTGTCATCGTTTTTATAGAGCATTGTTTTGCATGAAGAAGTTGCTTACATTTTATTAGATGCAGTACATTAAAAAAAAAAATGCTGATTTAAATGTTGTGGCTTTAAACAAAAAAAACCAGGGGCAGTTCCAGCATTACTTTTTGTGGCTTGAGTTAACATTTTATACTGTAAATGTATTTTCTTTTTCTGAGATGCTCATCTTCAAATGTTTAAACGGGGAAATTCAAACATTAGCTTGTCGCTAAAGTCAGTCACAGCCCTACATTTCTACCTCACAGATACAAATCACATGTATATTTATGACTGGGTTCTTGTATCAGCATTCCAGGCAGGCTTCCCTGAAGTCATACATTTTAAACAAAATAAACAGTTATTCATGAAATATAACACGAGTGATGTTCACGTTTTAAATGGATCACTTTTTTTTTTTTTAGGTCAAATGAATATCTTGTACAGTATTTGGAAAGTGTCTCGAAGAATATTTTTGTACCAAATGGTTGTAGTTTATCATTGAATACATTGATAAATAGTTCTGTTCGTTCTTGTAGACTTGTTTTATATAAAGAAATGTTTCAGCAAGATAATTTTTACAATTTTAGTTAAACATGTTTTTTTTCTTTAGCAAAAATCACGGGTAAAAATATAAACACAAATATTTGTATGTAATTTAATTCAATTCAGTTTATTTACACAGCACCAAGTCACAACAGAAGTCATCTCAGGCCACTGAACAGAAACATTCATATATTGTACATGAAAAGTATGGCAAGTTAATATCATTATTTATCTGAGGAGCAGACTGCTTTGAGTTTAACTTTATCACAGACTCATCTTGAGAAAGCATGAAGTAGACAGTGGAAAGGAAAAACTCCCTCATGAGGAAGGAACCTTTAGCAGAACCAGGCTCAGGACAAGCGTCATCTGCTTCAACCAGCTGAGTTTAAGAGGAACAGGAAACAATGGCAGGTCAAGAATCGCATGTAAAGATGGAAATGGTATCAAATGAAAACTATTAAATTTTAATAATTCATTTTAAGAAATTAGGTCAATTTGTCCTCAAGTACCATAGTCTTAAGTCTATGGCAGCATAACCCTGATTATAGGATTTGTCAAAAAGGAAAGTCTTAAAACTGGACAATGTGTCAGCCTCACAAACAGAAACTGGAAGTTGGTTCCACAAGAGAGGAGCCTGATAACTGAAAGATCTTCCTCCCATCCTGCTTCTGGAGAAAGATCTTCCCATCCTGCTTCTGGAGACTACCACAAGTAAACCTGCAGTCTGAGAGTGAAGTGCTCTGTTAGGAAAATATGATGCAATAAGATCTGCAATATATGATGGAGTTAGATTGTTGAGAGCTAATATAATTGTGTATATAATATTGAGATTTTAAGATTTATTGTCATTAAAAATTGTGATTTTAAACTTTTTAGAATTTAAAAAAATGAAACATTTCACTCTATTTTAAAACTCCTACCCTCATATTTGAAATTGTTTAATTTGTTCCTGCCACTACATGCGCTCGAACCCAATCCTAAGGATTACTGCACTAAAACCGACAGTCACACTGTGACGTTCGGGTCCTAAATCAAATTTCAAATACAGTAAACTACAAGTACCATTGAGCCTTCGTCGCTGCGACGTCATCATTTCGCGCCATCGTGTGCTTCGTGAATCTGGGCGCACGGGCAATAGGTGATATATAGTAACTGAAACGGCTTTAAAATGCCTATGAAAGGGAGATTTCCGATCAGAAGGACTCTTGAATATCTCCAGAAGGGCGACATCGTGTTTAAAGAAAAGGTGAAGATCATGACGGTGAATTACATCACGTCCGGAGAGCTCGGTGAAGGAGCAAGGTCAGAGACGGTTTTACAAATTATTGCTGCGAGAAAACCATGCGTTGCTAAAGAATAGCGCTGAGTGGCTAACAGATTGTGGAGTGTTTGAGGTTGCAACATTATAGAACCACTCAATTCTTAAATGCAAGATTTATGATCATAAGGGTGCTTGCAAACACATGCTAAACAAAGCTAACATACACATGAAGGATTCATTTTGGTTTTGAAAAGTGTTACATTTTCTCATTTTGATCTGTCTCTTTTGTGTTTTGCAGAAAGTTTGTGTTCTTCAATATTCCCCAGATCCAGTACAAAAACCCGTGGGTCCAAATCATGATGTTCAAAAACATGACACCGTCGCCTTTCTTAAGGTTTTACCTGGGTGAGTACCCTGCTTTTCATGTTGTCATCTGATTGCATGAGATGGAAGGTGACCTCTGCCTCTCTGTCCAGATGATGGTGAGCAGGTGTTGGTGGATGTGGAGGGGAAGGACCACAAGCAAATCTCACAACATGTTAAGAAGATTTTGGGCAAATCAGAGTGAGTTTGTGGAGATGATGCTTCATGATGCCTACAATTTAAAAGCGCTGTCGATTTCATTCTAAACAGATGAACTTGTGAAAAGCTCAAACTTGTTAAACTTTGACTTTAATAAGTTTTCTATCAAAATAGCTTAACTGATAAAATCCCTACTACCAAAAACTAGACATTAGGGATGCACAATGTTGGATTTTTGGCCGATATCCAATATGCTAAAACTTGTTTGTCCGATAACCGATACCAATATCTAAAAAAATTTTTCCTAGACCTACTTACAGAAACTACATAATTTTCTTTGCTGTGGAATTAAATTACTGCATTATTCTGCATGGTCTTAGTCAGTTTAGCCTACTACCAAATGCAGATGCCAAAAAAATGAGGCTGAAAATGATGTAAC
>JARVGV010000111.1:7720409-7737060 GCA_031762435.1 Hypsolebias longignatus
TACATATACAAAGTATATATACAAAGTATATATACAAAGCATACACACACACACACACACACACACACACACACACACACACACAAACATTTTTTAATAAACAACTGAAAATTGTCATGTGTAAATATGCCCTAATATGACTGGTGCTGTTATAAAATTAGAATATCATGAAAATGTTGATTTATTTCAGTTATTCCATTCAAAAAGTGATACGTATATTATATTCATTCATTACACATTGACTGATACATATCAAATGTTTATTTCTTTTAATAACTGACAACTAATGAAAACCCCAAATTCAGTATCTCAGAAAATTAGAATATTAAGACTAATTCTTGGCCTCCGACCTGCATTCACTGTCAGGTGGGTGTGGTGCACTTTGTGGTGGCACTAGGGAGGCTAGTGGGTTGTCCTTGGCCTGTTTGGAATGGCGGGTCGGCTCGGGTGCAGGTTGGTGGCTGGCACATGTGTTGTTTCATGGACGGACGGACTGGAGTTGCTGGCCTTAGCTTGGCGGCCTCCCTGGTTTCCTGCCCCGTTTGTCGCTTCGTTAGAGGGATGTCGGCCCTGCTGGTTGGAGGGTACCATGGAGGGATTTAGAGTGTGTTGTGGGAGGTTGCATCCTTTTTGGGTGTGATGCCACTAATGTTTTGTCTGACTGGGTGGTGGCAGTGGGGCTGGACTTGATGATGTTTATTCCTGGGCTGACGTTGCAGTGATGGTGACGTGTGGATGTTTTAATGGTTGGGGGGTGGGAGCTATCGACGCTGGCTGGGTGCACGCCTTCTGCTGGGGATGCTTGATGTGTGTGTGTGTGTGGGTGGGGTGGCGAGGGGGTGTGTTGATCCTGTCCTGGTGTTGGGTCGGGGTTTTGTGTGGTTGCTTGGCCTTGGGGCTCAGGTTTCTGTGTCTATAGCTGGACCTGCTGCGGTGTATTGGGGGACCGGCGGTGCCTGTGGGCTCATGGCTGCAGCACCCTCGGGCTTTTGCATTGTGGCTTCTGGGGGCTTGCCTGGGGCTTCCCTCTGCTTCTCTCTGGGGGTGTGCAGTTGTCCCTGTTGGGGGCTCCTGGGGCTCCAGGCTTTGGGGCCACTGGGTGTCTGTGGCTCCGGTCTTCTCTGTGTCATCGTTGTGTCCTGGGTTGTGGATCTGTGGGTCCCCCCACCCACTACTGAACATTCTTATGGAGAAACCTTATAGTGACAAGCTGCTCACACAGGTGTTTATCAGATACACACACAATTGGGTTGTGGTGGTCACTAAATACATCTTGTATCATCATGTACCATATAAAATACTTTCTAATGATGTTATAAGTATCATTATACTTTTTATGTTGTTTTGTTGTTGTGGTTTCTCAGTTTTGTCTTTTTCTCTCTGCAGGTCTAGAGGCAGACTTCAATGATGTTGATGTGTGTTCTCTCTCTCTCTCTCTCTCTCTCTCTCTCTCTCTCTCTCTCTCTCTCTCTCTCTCTCTCTCTCTCTCTCTCTCTCTCCTCTACTCCTATCACCTTCTTTCTCTTTTACCCTTTCTCTCACTTTTTTAGCTGTTTTTTTTTTGTCTTTTCGTCCCCGTGTCCATTATATCTTAAACAAACCCAAAGCACATTCTAATAAAGTTTTATTTATATATCAAGCATTGAGGTCAGCCATAACGCTCTGCTTGTGAAAGTAAATCTATTGGGTATCACCTCGACACTCAGACAGTAATTCTGAGTGCCACAAGGCTGAACAGGACACAAAGGGGAAAACTGCTTTGAATTGTTTTTATTATTTTCATCTTTGAGATCTGTTTGTATTTATTCCAACATCTGCCTGATTATTAACCAGTAATAGCTGATAATTAAAGATTATGCCACTATTAATTTTCTTCTTTTCTTGTACAATTTACAACTTTTGCTGAAAAGAAACAATTTTTTGCACTTTACTGACCACAATTCCAAAACACATTTTGTTTTAATTTATTTGAGTTCCCACCACGAATTCCAAGGTTGACCCAGTCAGTTAAATCATAGCTAGACAGGAAGTATTCATGAACCCAGGCCAACAGTCTTAAGCTGATGTGTAATTTATGCAGCACCTGATCAATAGTTTTTTTTTGTTTTTAGACTGAATTGATCAGCTCTTACTAGTCTGTTGGGCATGATGCTTATCAGATGCTTATTATTAGTCAGCATCTATATTTACTGCAACCTGCACAAACTTTAGATTCAATTGAGTTTGTTGTAATTTATCCCTAATGAAACCACGAGGTAATGTACAATGAAAATCAATGACACACTTTATTTGCTGTAGACCTTTATATTTTACATAAGTAGAAAATAAAAACACAAAGCAACCAATGATTGGATTTATTTGCTTGAAGCGGCCATGTTCAGCATCTCCTCTCCATCAGGTCCTAAACTGACACAAGTGAGTTGCCTCACGGAGGCAACATCTCCGATGCCAGTGTTGAAATAATTTAGTGTAAATATAATTATTCTAACGAACAGAATAAATCGTAAAATAGTCCAGGCTGAAAGAATTATTGATGAACATGTAGTGCTGACTCTTCCCTACGGCAAAGTTCCAAGTTTGGAGAAACAATTACGCACAAGCGCGTCAAATTAAATTTCTCATATTTTTATTCATTCATTTATACATAATATTTTTTGTTTGTTTGCAGTAGATTAGACCAGACGTTTTGTTCACTCTCCTCCCTCTATATCTTCCTCCGGAGCAAACCTTTTCCCCGGGTGCTGCCTCTTCTCCTCGGCGTGGCTCTGGATGTTGTCTAGAAAGTCGAGCAGCAGGCTGGTCTTCCTGCACCTGTCAGGGTCCAAAACGTCACACGGGCTGTCGGTGCTTAATTCCGGAATGGAGTTATCCCATAATCGTTTCCCGGGGCGCTGACGATTCTCCAACTCCGAGAGCTCTTCATCTCCGTCCGCGGTCCAGTCACTGTCGCCCTCCTCATCCTCGAGGTAGCGCTTACCTGGATGCTGGCGTTTGCTGTGCAGCACCAGGTACCTCTTTCCGGGGTGCTGCCGTTTGGAAAGTTCACTGAGCAGACCGAGGGGGCTGTCGGAGAGGCGGCCCGCCGCGGCGCGCTTTCCTGGGTGCTGTCTTTTCTGCAGCCCGGTGGTGAACGCGCGCATCTCGTCTTCACGCTTGCCCGGGTGCTGCCTCCTCTGCACGTCAAAGACCTGCTGCTCCTCCTCATCCTCCTCCTCCTCTCTCCTGCCTGGGTGCTGCCGCTTCTCCACGTCCTCGCTGAACCTCTTACCCGGATGCTGTCGTTTTGTCACCCACTCAGAATGAGAGAAGACCTCATCTGGAAACAACAGTTAGAGGCTCCGTTAGTTTCGTCTCTGCTGCAACACGCGCTTCCATCGCTCCACTGCTGCGTGCGTAAATTACGCATAAAAGGACAATTTGAACCACTGTGCTGGAAAAGGTCGTTTCTTTAAACTCTGTTGCCCGCTACTTCTCCCCAAATATTAATTTACAACATTATTTTTTAGGTACTGTATTTGTAATGATCTTCTGGAAAATAATTATTATCTGCGAGCAAGTTGCCACGGTCAGCTCAAAACGACAAAAAAACAGTCCAAACATCAACAGCTTCAACAAGAAATACATTTTAACCTACAACAAATATCTATTTTAACAAGTAAAGCATTAGGCTGTAACTGCAGAGAACATTCCAGTTTTCCTTTAAAAGTCATTAAAAAATCGCACTTTTTACGCACCGTTTTGGCCGTTTTCATCCTGCAGCTTTTTGAGAATGGATCGCAAAAGGAGGCTCTCTGCTCTCTGTAGGATGATGTCGTCTATGGTGGTCCCTCTGTCCGTGTCATCCTCAGCAGAGATGCCCTGTCCATCCGACACAGTCAAGTAGCAGAGCGCCAGAGAAGCCAAGATGAGCAGGCATGCCGACTTCATGGTCAAATGTTGCTCGTCTGGTGGAAAAACAGAGCACAGGAATGTCGAATGTGCCGAGAAACTGTTGCGCCCTTTGTTTCATAAAATATTTTGGTTGAATGTATTTGTCTATTTTTAAGAATAGTTTGTTTTGCTCAATTAATAAACTGCTTTTTAACCCGTGATGAAAAAGCTGTGTTGTCTTGTAAAACCCTAAAAGTGTGACATAAAAAAAAAAAAAATTAAAACGACTTTTAGAGAAAAGTAAATGCTTCAGAGTTACCAAAACAACTTCAAATGATGCGCAATAATTCTTGTAAAAAAAATGCGCCAGACTCACCTGAGAAGTAGTTTCTGGTTCTCCAGCCGTCGGCAGTTGGTGATGGTTGTTCTCAGATCCTCCGCCGCGCGCGTGACCCTTATGACCAAGTCTGGAGGTATGAGCTGACAACTTCTGCAGGCTCTGTTTTTATATACTTCCCGGACACCATCGTCATCCTGAACCCTGGAGTCATCTTTCAGGATCCCTCGTCCTCCATTGATGTCACCGAGTCGTGCGCAACTGGGTTTGGTGAATGATCGCCCTACAAGGCCTGCTTCCTTTTTCTGCACCGACAAAAAACTTTGGTTAATCACTTAACATGTGCCCCTTCATTAAAAACAAACATGCAATCCTGTTTTTGTGGATTTATTTTAGATGAGTGGTTTCTCAGTTTTAAAATGTGTCTCCTTTCTTCAGGTTTTAGTGTTTGAGATGTTTACCTCAAATGATAAAGGTCTAAAGGCTCCAACGTGTAGAATACCCCCATTTTTCATCACTGCCCTAAAGTCAAAAGAAACAGAGGGAGAGCTGAATCCATCTGGCTCTTCAGCACACAGAGAGCACTTTCTGGTCACGATGTGGCTCTGCTGGATGTATTTAGAGCAGGATCTGCAGATTTTACATGGAAAGTGGGAGTAGAAGGTGCTGAATGACAAAACAGCCAGAACCAGTAAAATAGGCTTTTTTTTTTTTTTAATTAGCCTCATTCAAGCGTTTAAAGCTGCATACGTGTCATCATTCTTCTAAATCTTTATTAAAATTAAAAGATGTTTAAACTTATTCCAAGTGGTTGCAAAATCTAAAAAAAAAAAAGGTTGGAGGGAATCCTATTAAAAATAATTGTCTAGTTTATCATCAACACATCATGCCTGTTGAGATGTTTTCAAGGTATCTGTTCATTTTACTGCAAAAGTGAGAAGTAGAGGCAACCAAGTATGAGGCCATAAAGATAAACAAGTGAAACACCTCACCAAGTTCGACTGGTGTTTGGTTTAAAAAGATCATTTTAGTGGCCTGAATAAGACAAGAAGCCGTTTAGAATTGAGTTATGATCAGATGTTATTGTGAAAATGCTCAAAGAGCTCTGAGGCACACGGGACAATGTTGACAACATTGTTGAATTCAAATATTTTGGCCAGGATGAAAATCAGACTCGGTCTTAAATCTAAATCACTGTTTGGACTCAGAAACCTTTGTAGAAAAAAAAACCAAAACAACTTCTGGTCAGTAAACAGAGTTCATTTTAGCCATAAATACAAATTAGTCGTGTAAAGAAAAAAAATAAAGATTCAAAAACGCTGCCACCTCTTTTGGTCCTTGCAGGGTGCATACAGATGACGTGAACAGAAGGGACAACCTGATCTGTGCTTCATAAATAAATAAATAAATAAATAAATAAAACATTTGTAGCTATTTTCACATGCTTTTATATTCTTTTTACTATTTGTATTATTTTTGTACAGAAAGCATATGCAATTATCTGTTTGAGGCGACTCAGTCATATAGATGTGGATGTCAACGCACATTGTTTGTCTGAAGGAGCTGATGTGTCCTCACAGGGGGCCGAAGACTCAAAGAGCCAAATGATGCACAGCAGAACAGCAGGAAACTGCCAGAAATTGGGTCTGTGGGTGGTGGTTCTCAGTACTGAGCTGGTCTTGTTACATGACAGCCCATAAGAAGCTTCTTGTTTGTTTGCAACTGTGGAATTTTGCATACAATTGGATTTTTTTTTTCCTAAAGTAATTTTTATTATTAAAACTGACTTAAACCCTCACATGGTTCACTATGTGACAAGTCTCGTACCTTTCCACATATAAAATTGTTCCCATCATGCAGTCCATCGTCTGAGCCAACTCCTGCACCCAGTCAGTGCTGAAAATGAGCGCAAATTGAAATGACTGTGTAATAATTACCTGTCATCAGAGGGCTGACATCCAATACAGTACTTCAAGGAGGTGCAGACTTCCATGACTAAAATCATTTAAATATGGAGAAAATTATCTCTTTTTTAAAATTAAAAACAACATTGATCTATCACTGTGAGAAAAACAAAAGTTTAATATTTCTGTCATATTAAACAATAAATGATGTGGATCAGATGAGGGTTTAGTTCAGGGGTTTGCCACCTTTTTAATCAAAGAGCCATTTCTGCCTCTTCACTCATTCAATCAAAAAGACCCTGGAGCCACGAAACCTGCTACATCTGTAATGATCAACTGGTGGCCCATGGGCCACTATGAGTCAGTTGGAGGGGGCTTTTCTGACCAGTTGGGGTGATTAAAGCTAACACTCAATAATGAATTTCAACATTTATTCATATTTTTACATCTTGGGACAAAAAAAACAAAAAACAAGTCTCATATAAAGAAGTAAAAACTTCTAGTTTATGAAAATGAAACCACTGAATGCTGCAGGACTGTGGCATTTTACAGAAGGTCACGATTTCAGCTCCCTGTCTCTGCTCTTTGCCACCTAGCGCTCTTGGCCACGCCCACTTCTCGGCTCTGCACAAAGAACAGCTGATCAGCTGCAGCAGGAAGCTTATCCTGCAGCAGGGGCTGCAGAAATGTGCAGCAGGTGCTAAATAATTTTAAAATAATTTATTTTAAATAAAAATTATATGCCGATTGTGCGGCTCGTCCATCAGTCAGCCAAATGTGTGTCATGTCCAATCTTACGCTGAAAAACCGTGATAGAGTGAAACCACGACGAAGCATGAATTAGCGAGGTACTACTGTAGTATTTTTTAAACATTTGCAGAAAACTGATGAAAAAATAGCCTTTTTTTTGTTGTGGGAATCAAAACCAGAACAATTATATTTCCAGTAAGTTTTGGTCAAAGCTTCAGTGGAGCTCCAGATGAGGGATTAAAGAACCACATGTGGCCCCTGAGCCCCAGGTTGCAGACTCCTGGTTTGGTTCTTTGCAGCAGCAAAGAGCAACTTCTTTGTGGTCATAAACTGATTCTGGGCTGCATTTCCTTGCTGGAAGTGACAGTGGTGCAACAAAAGCATGATCCGCGTGGGCATCTTCCTCTTTCCATCTGCCGCAGGTCACCTCTCTTCTATGTAACAACATGCATGAAAGACCCAATTAATCACCCACAAGACTGCATGTTGGGTTTGCAGCGTGTGTTTCAGTGGATGAAAGTCTTGTGGTTCTGCAGGGTCTGTTCTGTCAACAAGAACATTTAAAGCAGACACGGTGAATGCAGCAGGTGCAGCGGCAATTAAGCTTTCTTCTCTTCATCACCACGAGGCTGTGATTAAAACAACAGCCTCGTTTCTCTTTGTCAGCTCCTACTCGTCGTGCACAAGAAATACTTGTTATCAGAATCTTTCAGGGCTTTGGAAATCTCAACAATGGCTGTTCTGGTCAGCGTCCTGCGAGGAAGAGGAGAGGCTAAGTGTGCACGCTGTGCCGTGGGAGAAAACGATACGAATCAACAGGCTCTGTTGTCTGTTTATTTCTGCCGGTGTTGAAATATAATCACAGTCATGAGAAACTTCTTTAGTGCATGAGGAAACTTTCTGCAAAGCGTGTACGCCGTGCAGTTTGTCTTTAACTTTGACTGATCAAAAGCGTTCACCAACAAGCAAGATGAGAGGCCTGCAGCTGCTGGTCGCGTCAAGGCTGTCTCTGTGATCAGAATACATCACTAAACCATTGCACCGCAAAAACCTGCAGATTAAACATCTGTTGCTCAAAGCTGGACTCTCATTCATCTGGTCCTCAGATGGAAATTTATATTATTTAAACCATTAAACTTCGTCAACACTATCATACAGTTTGGGTCAGTTTAATCTGGTCAGACAAACAAAACAAGAACTAATGTCATCTTTTAAAAACAAACCAAAAACATTCAAGGCTGCTTCAGCTATTAATTGAGTCAATTTATTAATTATCTGGTACCTTAAGGTACTAAAAACAGTTGTCATGGAAACTTTGAAGCAACTCCAGCTTTTCCTCTGATCTCATTTCTGGAGAAAAAAAATACTTTTTAAATTTAACTTTTATTTTATTAGTAAGGCCCGGTTGAGCTAAATTATGTCAAGATGAACACAAAACAAGAACGATCATATAGAAGCCTTAGTAAAAGGGGAAAAAAATACATCAGTAAAAATTAGTTAATTAGTTAAAAATTAGTTAGTTAGTCATATTTCATAGATCCACTCAGATGTCTCGTTATATGCTCCAATCCATCATGGCCTATTTAATTTCAGGGATGGAAAGTCTTGTATCAACCATCAACCTGTTGATGTAAGACGTTGCTGGTCGTCCTCTTCCTCTCCCCATGTGCTGGTTCCCAGAATAAAACACAACAGACACATTCCTTCTTGGTGACAATGATCAGTAAAATGGAGTTGTCTGATTCTTATCACTTCTGAAATTGGTGGGAGGTTTCTGTAAAGCTCCTATTTATAAAAAATATAAATAGGATAAAATCAGGCATTGGTTAAAAGTATAAAATATTAAACAATAAAACTATAGTCATGCCTCTTTTACCTCAGCTTGTCTGCAAGAACCACACAAGAAATCCAACTGCTGACACCAAACTGTGGTGGCAAAAAGATAATGGAGACAAGAAGATCCAGCTTCTTGATTTGAACTATTTATCACAGAGAAATGTCAAGTAGTGAATCTTATGGACGAGATTATTACAAGCAGTAGAATCTGTTTAAATTAAGACTGTATCTGTAAAACAGGTAAATCTATGATGAAGGCTCACAGATGAGCTAACATTGAACTATGAACAGAGCTGCACCCAACTGTTGCCTCCTAATGAGGACCTTTTAGAAGATCTGCAGACAAATCTTACTTCTTACCAACAAAAACAAAAATACTAGAAAGTTTTAAAAATTATTTGAACATCCTACAATTAGGAGTACAATTATATATATATTTTTTTTAATTTAATATACATCTGTCAAGTTTTGTCCTGAGTTGGAATCTGTAAAGACCAAAAGTTTTACTTTTGAAAGCTGAACATATTACCATTGTTACTCAACAGGGAATTTTAGTTGTTCACTTCAGTTATTTTGTCACATATTTATGTTTGTAATTGTGCCAAATGGCTGACATGTTTCACACTGTGCACATATGAACGTTTTTTATATTTTGGTCTTGCTTTGACAAAATGAGCTGTTCCTGAACAGGATATCCTCTGGGTGATGACTCAAAAGTGTTTTCAGTACACTTTCAGTTATTCTCTGCACTTCTTATTGAGAACTGATTAAAAATGTTTGCTGTTTTCAGCCAGGAGGGTGCAGTGTTCACAATTTTCAAAAATATTCAGACTGCTGCAACTATGCACTTTACCATGATCCATTTGCAATTAACTCAGACACAGAAAATGTAATAAAATAACAAACAAATAAATAAAATGTATAAAACGTACTTTTTTTCCAGGTTAGTTTTCTTATTTATTTTCCTCATTTTTGCACGGCAGAATCATCACCTGAGTTCATGAAGCATCGAGCTGAAGTCACAGATGTAGAGCTTTTGAAGCGTGTGTTTTGTTGTTGTTGTTTTCATCTCAAAAACATTTTGTCCTCCCACCCTCATGGGAACACCTATTTGAAAGAAGAACTGGGTTTAATAAATGAACAAGAAAAATAGCTGAAAAGTAGCTGAAAGAGCAGGAAGAAGCTTAAAACACCAGAAGAAAGTGGAGAGAGCACATTTTTGCTGAATTAGGCTGAAAAAAGTTAAAATTAGTGCAAAAAAATGCATTTAGCTGAAAATGCTTAAATTAGTTAAAAAAAAACAGTTAAATACGTAGTAGCTGAAATATCAGGAAAAAACTGAAACTAGCATAAATAAGCTGAAACGAGCATAACAAGTTGAAATTAGCAGAAAGAAGTTAGAAGAAGCACAAAAATGTTGCAGCAGAAATCTGAAAGGAGCACAAAACAGCTGAAATAACAGCTGAAAACAGCTGAAAGCCATTGGAAAAAAATGCTTAAATTTGCAGAAGGATGCTGAAAGAAGCTGAAGCATAACAAAATGTGAAAGGAGCAGTAAAAGGTTGTAAACACATCTAAAGATCTGAAGGATGTAAAATGAGCTCAATTCATTTTTAATGAGGGAAAAAAAAAGACAGAAAAGGCTAAATATTTCAAAAAGCTAAAGTTGCACCAAGACAAAAAGTCACAGCAGGATCGTCCTGGAAGAGCTGAACCTTTTGGTTTATGATTTGTTGAAATAGTTTGTAAACTGCGGTACGAGAAACATGTCGAAAAACATGTGTAAGAAAAATGGATCACAGTAGTGAGAATGCTTCATGAGCGTGCACGCCATTCAAAGCTAAATCATTCCTCGCCGGACGCCGTTCATGAAAAGATTGTTGAGAAACGACAGAGCTGTAGCCGTAAAACAACGTAACACACAATCTCAAGCTAAATCGCTCAGAGCTGTGGTTGTGAAGGACTCTCAGCTACTACCACAACACATTTCAACCCAATAGTTATGAAACGGAGTTAGAACCAGTTGTTGGCTACTGTGCGTAAAAAACATTTAGTGTGAAAGCGCTTCCTGTCTGACCTGGCGTGGCTCGGAGCTCCTTGGGAAGCAGCTTCTCGTAGGTGTTGAAGATGCCGGCGTCAGAAATGATCATGGGGGCGTGGACGTGCACTTCCTCCTGACCTTTCAACACACTCACACCTGAAACCGTAAGAAACGAGCACCGTGACTGAGACGCTGCGCTCAGGCGTTCTGTGGACGGCTCAAGCACTCACCGCAAGCCTCCTTGGCGGCGTCGAATAGGATCCGGTTCACCGGGGCCCGCACCAGAACGGCGCCTCCCGCCTTCTCTATGATGGGGATCATGTGGTAGGCGATTTCACTGGAGCCACCTTTAGGGTACCAGGCGCCGTTCAGATAGTGGTTCACCAGCAAACTGTGCATGGCGAAGCTGGCGTCTTTTGGCATTTTCCCTGCAGATGAGAAAAACCTTGAGGAGACTGGTGCCGACCAGTTTGACTCATGCACAGAAGAGCTGCAGTCTGGCGTACCGTAGGTGCCAAAGATGTAGGACAACACGGCCCTGAGGTCCTGGTTCTGTGTCAGCCCGTTGACCACATCCGTCAGGCTGCGGGGGGCCATTTTGAAAAAGAAAGACAGGCGTTTGACGAGGCCGCTGCGGATCAGGAACTTGGACAAAGGGGCCGGGAAGAGCTTCAGCATCACGAGAAGCCAAACTCCATTCTTGGTTTTCTGGCGGCCAAACGAGACAGGAAGACGTGATAGGACAACTGATCCTGCTTTGATCTCCCCCCGCTGGTCGCTTGTTTCAGTTTCAGACGGTCGTGTTTCGAGGAACTGCCGTCTGAACATTTTGTAAATCAACACCGAGCACAAACGCTTCAGTCAGTCGGGGCCCGAGGAGCCTCGCTTCAAGGTTCCACCATCTGCTGATCATCTTCAGAACACGTCTGCATTGAAAAACAGCAACGCTAACAGAAGATGATGAAAATCCCACGAAGGAACACATTTCATCGTCTGAGTTTTTAATAAAAATATACTGCAATATTGCTTAAAACTCAGACCATCTGTTGCAGATCAGGTTCAGCTACTACCACAGTTTAGGTCAACGTCTGAGTAACTGACTGAATTTTAGCTATTTGTGCGTTGTTTACAGTCAGTTAGTTGTGGCAGCCATCTTGAATGGGGTTGACTCCTAAATTGAATCAGCTGTAGACGCACAGCCAACGATTATCTTACAACAAGCTTCATTAAAATCTTTATGATGGTTCATGAGATAATTTGCTCTAATGAACAAGCAGTTTTATGATCACCAGCTTTATATGGGAGCGGGTGATAAATACTCAGAATTACTTATCATCATTTTCACTATTATAAACATAAAACAATTACCGGTAGATTTTTTTAATTGTGTGAATGTTTATGAAGCATTCACTCTGTTGTGATCCATTTTACTTCTACGTTTTTCAGAATCTTTCTCGTTCCACAATTTTGTGCTCTTTCCACAAATCATAAATGATAATAATAAATTCAGCTCATTCAGGAAAATCTTGCTGTGATTTTTGGTTTTGGTGCAACTTTAGCTTTTTGAAATATTTGGCTTTTCTGCCATTTTTTTCCCTCAGAAAGTGAGCTGAGCTCATTTTACATGCTTCACATCTTTAGATGTGTTTAAAACTTTCTACTGCTCCTTTCACATTTTGTGCACATTTAATTTTTTCAGCTAATTTCAACTGTTTTTCAGCTGTTTTCTGCTCCTTTCAGATTATTACTGATAACTACAACACTTTTGTGCTTCTGCTAATTTCAGCTTGTTATGCTCCTTTAAGCTGATTTCTGAAAGTTTCAGCCTTTTCTGCTATTTAAAATACTGTTTAGCCATTTTTATGCCCATTTTAGCTTTTTCAGCTAATTCCACATTTTTGTACTCATTTAAACTTTTTTCAGGCTAATTCAGCTACGATGTGCTCTCTCCACTTTCTTTTGGTAAACTTAGCTTCTTTCTGACTTTTTAGCTACAATTCCGTTTTTCTCAAATTTTTGCCTTTTTTCCAGATAATTTAAATTTTGCTGTGCTCATTCTTTACATCTAACTGGGCAAACATGTTCTTTCTGTTTTCTTCTGCTAATTTAAGCTTGTTCTGCTTTTCAGCTACCTTTTTAGCTAATTTCAGCTGTTTTCAGATAAATTTGTTTTCTGCTACTTTTAGCCTAATTAAATTATTTCTGCTATTTTCCGCTTGTTATGCTCCTTTCAGCTAGTTTCACTTATTGCATCTACTATTCAGCTCTTTTATGCTGATTTTAACTTTTTCAGCTAATTCCACTTTTTTTTTTTTTTTTGCAATAATTTAAACTTTTTTCAGCCCAATTCAGCAAAGATGTGCTCTCTCGACTTCCTTCTGGTCATTTTAAGCTTCTGGTTGTTTTATTTTTTTAGCTATTTTATTTAGCTAATTTCAGCTTTTTTTTTTAGCTAATTTGCTAGCTTTTATGCTCATTTCTTATTTTTTAAACCTAATGCAGCAAATATGTGTTCTTTCTGCTTTCTTCTGCAATAAGCATTCACACTGCATTTTTGCAGGAAATAAAATTTCTCTAGTTTTATCTGTTATCTTAATATAAATGTTAGTCTTGAAAAGAACCACTTAATTAATACCAACAATGATACATGTCAAGTATCAACTTACGTACAACATCTATCAGTTTTTATTAAATCCTTGACATTTACTGTATTTTTTGCTGCCCTTTCCTGCATAAGCTTTTATGTTCACTATTTTTTAATTTATTTTCATAATATAACAAAAATAGAAGCAACAAAGTGGCACAGCAACTTGAAAGCACATTTTATTTAGCTGTGTAGGAGTAAAACGCAGACAAAAGTTGTGCAACCTTGCAGGTGAGTGTCCTCAGACGTCACTCTGACCTTTGGTTTGGATTTGATAACATGACACCTGAATAATTAAATTTATCTGCGCCCAAGCGCAGCTCTTGAATACAAAGTTTACTGGGAGAAAAGTCATTTGCACATGTGTTCAGTAGATAATTATAATATCTGCTAAAAGATCCTACCTTGACCAGCCGCAGGTACTCGTCAATGGCCTTCTCCTCTTTAGGGAAACACTTCTTCAGCTCCTCAGGTAAGCGAGTCCTGCCGCTGTAGATGGGGTACCTGCGGCGGTTTTCTGGAGGTCCCAGCACAACGTGGTCAAACGGATTCTCCAGAGGCTCCCACTGCAGCTGTCCATTGGTCATCTGGTCCAACATGCAGCGGAAAGGCTGGTGCTCCAAGAGTTCCCCGATGTAATGGATCCCTGTGGTCCAGAAGCAACACGGCCGTTAGTCCAGACTGAGGCTTCCATATATGGAGAAAACATTCCCACAGAAAAGACTCACCAACATCAAACTCAAAGCCCTTCTCTGAGAACGTGTGGCAGCATCCCCCGGCCTTACTGTGCTGCTCCAGAACCAGAACTTTCTTTCCCACTTTAGCCAGCAGCACAGCAAGCCCGAGCCCACCGACACCACTTCCAATGATGATTGCATCCAAGTTTTCTGGTACTTTACTGGGCAGGAAACCTACAGGTCGAGGTGCAAAACAAACAAAAACACTGCAGATTTATGTCTGCTGTGGGTTTAATGAAGGCTTCACATGCGCACTAAAGCTGTTCAAGGTAGAACATTATTATCATCAGCTTAAGAGGTGTAAAAATGTTGATACTGTAAGAAACAAATGGAAGGTTTGGAGTGTTGCATTTAGCCATTTCTGAATTCCTAAACATATGCAATCAAAAATCTTGACCTAAGACCACAGAGTTTAAATCTGCTGTCGCTCATCTCCAGTTGGTCCAGAACGCTGCTGCGAGGCTTTTAACAGGAACTAATAGAAGGTCACACATCACACCAGTTTTATCTTCTCTTCACTGGCTGCCTGTTGAATTTCGTATTGTTTTTAAAATTTTAGTTTTGACTTGGGCAGCACGGTGGCACAACTGGTAGAGTTGCTGCCTCTCAGCGAGCAGGTCCCCAGTTCAAATCCCGGTCCGAAGGCCTTTCTGGGTGGAGTTTGCATGTTCTCTCCATGCGTGCGTGGGTTTTCTTCCCAAAAACATGCACGTTAGACTGATTGATAACCATAAACTGTCCCTAGGTGTGAGTGAGAGAGTGAATGGTTGTTAGTCTCATTTGTCTCTGTGTGTCCCTGTGATGGACTTGCAACCTGCCCAGGTTGTACCCTGTGATTGCTGGACCTGAGCTCCGGCGACCCCCGTGACCCAAAATGGAAGAAGCGGGTAAAAGATAATGGATGTATAGTCTTAACTTTTAGAGCTTTAAATAGACAAGCCTCGCAATACATCACATTGACTCCTTATTCTCCAGCCCGCACCTAAGACCTGGTTTAAAACTTGGGGTGACCTGTACTGTCAGGGCGTAGCCCCCAGGCTGTGGAATGCCCTGCCCCTGCCTATTTGTGCGGCCGTCTCTGTTGTTTCCTTTTAAAAGCAGCTTGAGACATTTTTATGCAGACAAGCGTTTAGTTCAATGTTTTACTCACTGTTTTTATCAGCTGCTCTTTGTGTGTTTAAGCTACTGTTTTTTCTGTCTTTTAGAGTTGACTTGGGTCACTTCGTTGTGCATGCCTGTTTTTGTGTCGCTGCTGATTAACTTGTAGCAACAGCAACAGGTAAGATTTGAAAATGTAAAATTGGTGTAATGAAGGGATTAAGATGTGCCACCTTTTTAATATTATGGGCATTTTTTTCTCTCTTTTCTCAGCAAGATTTTGTTAGACGTATCTTCTATGCTGCTTCATTGAAACCCAAACAAAAATGCATCAAGATGTGTGACTCAGTCAGAAATAGTAGCAGGCTCTAACTCAACATTTGCAAAGAACTGCAAAAGGCTTTCTACTTAATGTCCACTGTATGAGCAAAATTATTTAGACTCGTGATTATTGAATTCAGGTGTTTCAGTCAGTGTTTGTTCTAAGCCTCTGATCTCCAGTGAAGAGCAGTTTTAACATTTTAGCACACTAAGATCAGTGGCGGCTGGTGGAGTTTTGGGGGCTTTAAGTGGGTGGAGTGGAAATGTCCATTGTTTCATCAGCCTGGATGGAGACAAAGTCTGCACTCCTGATTTAAGCAGTGATGCACTCTCTCAAAACTGACAAGGAGTTCATTCTGCGCAGTCTTAGACGTTTCCTTAAACACAGTGGCAGTCTGCAGGCGCTCATCTGGAGCTGCATCCAGTGATGCTACAAAATCCACCAATCCTCTAAAAACACCTGGATTTTCTGAGCTTTCGCTTTCATCATGGCCACGCAGGGCAAGTTGAAATGAACAGAACTTGACAGTCTATTATTTTTGATAGAATATGCCTGTTTTTGTCCACCTTGTCATTGTGCTTATGGATCTCTACCCTGTAGCTTTCATCAAGATGAGATGCAATTTTTATTTTCCCAAACATGGCTAGTCGCTGTGCATTTTCTATGTGGGTCCCAGATTTGTCAAGCCTCTTTTATTTTCTAAAAAATGCTTTAAATCGGTCATACCCGTCTTAATCCATGCTGGGCCAGATCCTGATGTTTGAAAAAGGAGACAGGAAAAGCAGAATAGAAACGAAAAGCAGAATTAGCCTCACTACGTGAAGTTAGCCAAACCTTGTTGCTAAACCAGGCCCTGGAAAAAGACAGTGTACCGTCTCCCTCTGTCTTTGGACTACAGAGTAATTGTGATGTTCAGCCCCCCCGCGGGAGGGTAATGATATGCAAATAAAGCTGCATTCAGCTCTGGGCGCAGGAGAGGTGCGCCCAGAATGGTCCTATCTCTTGTACTGAAGAGGAGCTCTGGCATGGACAACTTTTAACGAGTCTTTTTGCGCCCCAGGGTAGAAATACATCACAAATCAGACGTTGATGAACAAAACAATGTTACTCTT
>JARVGV010000111.1:7874938-7885369 GCA_031762435.1 Hypsolebias longignatus
CTGGATGAATGGATGGATGGATGATTGGATGGACGGATGAATGGATGGATGGATGAATGGATGGATCATGGATGGATGAATGAATGGATGGATGAATGGATGGAGGTTACTTGAAAGATTACAATGATTTTCTCTGATGTCAAAGTTCTTTACTAAAGCATTTGGTCCTTCAGATGATCTTAAACAGTAAAAACAGAGGCAACACCACAAGGTCAAGGTTCAAGGTCATTTGCAGCACATGTGATGCATGAGATGGAATGACATTATGAACTCAGGGTCCCAGTTACACCCCAAAATAGCCAAACATATAAAGTATAGACAGAAACAGTGAACAAGGATCTAAGATATACACTGAACACTAACAATATAAAATCATACGGTGTATTAAATGTGAGGAGCTGGAACCAGCAGCTGTTTGGAATTTATTTTTGTTCAGTAACATCTTGGATGATTATCAAAATTGTTGCTGAGTAAATTACTGTTATTTAGTTCGGATGTGGCCAACACGCTCCTTATGAAAATACTTTTGCTTTCATCTTCATAACACTATTTAATATACTGTTTGTGTGTGTGTGTGTCTGTGTGTGTGTGTGTGTGTGTGTGTGTGTGTGTGTGTGTGTGTGTGTGTGTGTGTCTGTGTGTGTGTGTGTGTGTGTGTGTGTGTGTGTGTGACGGACAGATGCTGAGAGTGAAAGTGGCGCAGTGTGACCAGTGGAGGAGTTGCAGAGATTGTTTGGGAGCAGGAGACGCCCACTGTGGCTGGTGCACCTTAGAGAACAGGTAAGACCCCCCACCCCCCCCTCATTAGACTCTTTCTAGTACAATGCAGTTTTAACAATCTATCCCATAATTAAGGTCATAATTTACTGTTCATGTATACTGTATTTGTTTGTGTGGCCTGTGTTTGTCTGTTAGCAAAATATCTTATGCCCCAGTGCAGATTTTAATGAACCTCTCAGAAGATAATCATTAGGTGTGACTCTACATCTGATTAACTTGTGGACTGAGCTCAGTTTATGATGATCATTAAAACAAACGAACTTAAAAAAGAAGACAACACTTGGGTTCACTTTTACAATCACTGAGTTAAAACTAGGTGGAAGTGTATCAACATTCAACCAGTGCTGTCCTGATGTTGACTTGGACTGTTTGAAACTGTAGCGTGGTGTAAGATTAGATTGTCACTTTGATCATTAGACTCAATAAAACATCTTTCTTCTAATTTTTTTATTTTATTTATTTTGTCACCCTCACCTTGAATCTGCTGCTCGGCTGAGTTTTGGCAGAATCACAGAGTGTTTCGGGTTCTGAGGCTCGTTGTTGGATCAGTATCCATTTGTTTTGTGTTTAGCCTCCAGACGCAGGAGTGACATCACTGTTAGGTGCAGCCCCTTGGCTCTCAGGTTGTTGGGGGCAGTGGTGGTGGTGGTGGTGGTGGTGGTGGTGGTGGGGGGGGGGGGGGGACAGGTCGGGAGCACTCAGCGAGGAGTGACTTGGCTGAAGTGGAGCTGTGATTAATGTGGCTCTGTCAGGACTGGTTCTCTGCACTCGCTGGGAGAACACGTGCGCCTTCGAACTGTGTTTGTTTGTCTGCATCTCTGTGTGTGTGTGTCTGTGTGTGTCTGTGTGTGTGTGTGTGTGTGTGTGAGACTGTGGTTGCTCAGTGATTAAAGCAGATCAGACATGATAGTGAGTTTTGTGATGAGCTGAGCTGCAGATCTGCAGGCGTGGACGACGCCGCCGGCCATTCAGTGCTGCGAGAGTGGAACCGATGAGTTTGTGTGCACGTGGTCGGACTGTCATCCCCTCGTCTCCTCTTCTTATTTATCCATCTCTTGTCTCTTTATCCCAGTCCCTTTCTCGCTTGGCTGCGTAGGCTTTACCCCTGTGATTCTCCCTGTCTTCTGCTTTCTTTTCCTCTCTTCCTCGTTTCTCGCGCTCGTGTCTGAAGTTGGGCTTGTGTCTCCCGGCCTCTCGCTGGTTCTCTTCTCCTCCCCCAGTGCCCTTGTCCCCATCTCCATCCCTCTACAAAGGAGCGTTGATTGTGATGATGGTGGTGGGAGGGAGAGAGAGAGCACACTGGTTCTTTTTACAGGAAAATGTCAAAGTGTATAAGCCTGCGTGCAAGCATCAGCATGAGTGTGTGTGTATGTGTGTGTGTGTGTGTGTGTCGCTCTCTGGCTCTCAGAGGCCTGGGAGCTGATGTCATGAGTGTTTGCGTGTGTTTGATGTGCTGTTTGGCCGGGCCTGCCGGCCGCTAGGCTGGCGCTGTAGTTCAGGGCCTCGGGGATCAGTGAGGGTGGGTGGACAACTCCAGACAACTGTGAACGGGGGAAGAAAAAAAAAAAAAAAAAGAATCAGCAGATCTCACAATCTGTGAAGCCGCCCGGGTCTCTGTGGGGGCCTTTTTGATTTTATGCACCGCTCTGACGTCTCAGCACGTCGGCGTGCAGGGAAGAGCAGGAAACATGTGTGTTCACTTGTTGGAGAATGCATTGTTGTCAGAAAGAGAGAGCTGGTTCCTCCGGCGGAGATAAGACTCGCTCCTTGATCACTCCTTTTCATGCTGGCGACGGCTTAATCTGCCACATGTCACAAGGAAGCCCTTAAATATCTTCATTTGGATCAAATTATGCACGACGCACCGTCCTCGCTGTTCACAAGTGATCACGCTTATCTGCACGTTCTCATCTCACAGGGACTTTGCGTGTGTTTGTGTCAGCAGGAGCACTTTGGAGGCTCATATGTTGTGCTGCTGTTCAACAGCCTCGCCGGCTTCCCACCTCATCGCACACTTGGCTGGGGGGCGATGAGACTTTGCAGGTCATATTTTAGCGGCATGCGTCGACTGTTTATTTTTAAGGAGCTCTTTGGATGGTTCCGGTGCAGAGAGGCAGAGAAGTAGATGTGTTTGTGTGCATAAACTGTATTTGTTTTTTTTTGGGTGTTGCATGTGAATTAGTGTTTCGGAGAGACAGGAAGTGCTTGGAATTAATTTCTCCACAGTGCAGCGTTTGAGGAAATCGCTGTTTGAATTAGCAGGCAAGATATGAATATGGTTTAAGATTAAATAAATAAATAAAAAACATTTCTGAGCGAGTTGGTGTGTGCGCCCTTGATGTTTCCGTACGCTCACTGTTAGTTGGCGTTCATGCAAGAGGGCCTGTCTTTTTTTGTTTGTTTGGTTTTTGTTTTGTTCTTTTTTTTTTAGAGGCAATGAAATTTCCTGGATGCCTGCTTCCAGTTTCCACCAATTAGGAGGTATTCAGTGCTCAAAATGATAAAATCTAGACTTAACTGGTTAAACCAAATAGATTCTGCCAGATGGAAACAAGGAAGTCTGTCACAGTCCTGACACAACAGGAAGACTCAGACGTGCTTTGTGAAGTTTCCATGTGGACTTTCTGGTTTTCCTTCAGGTTTTAGGTTAGATTCCTCCTCTTTAAACACACACTGTTGGATTATTAGTGACTAAGTTGGCTGCTGATGTGAGTCTGTTGAAAGAAGTTAAGCGGGCGTTAAATGAAAAGAAAAGAAGTCAACTATTGCAAGGCAGTTGAAGTAAAGATGGATGTAGAACAACTATTTTTTAAACTTTTTTCATTAAAAACTTACATCAAAGTTCATGCTCAATAATCCAAGTTAAAGAAAAATCCAGCAAAGTTCAGTCTGGTCATCTGGACTGTTCCTTTCTTCTTCTTTTATTTATTTATTTATTTTTTTGTTGTTGAGACGTTTCGTCCTTCATCCTAAGGACTTCTTCAGTCTAAGGAGTCGCAGCAAACTCCCACAAGCAGCACAGCCAAAGTCAAAGTGGTTCAAAACATCAAAGTTCATGCTCAATGTCTGATGTTTTGAACCACTTTGGCCATGGCTGCCTCAGAGGAGTTGACGGGGGAGAGGGCAGACTCCAGAAACCATCATATTACCAGCAAAGTGGTTAGCTCACTATGTGAGTGTGCTGAATGTGAGACTGAGTTTGCTGTGGCTCGTCGGACTGATGAAGTGCTTTGGATGAAGGATGAAAAATCTAAATAAAAAATAAAAAACCTCCAGATGACCTGACTGAACTTTGTTGCACATGTTTGCATGATTCTTTCCTGATGTTTGTTGGACATGCTTGAAACAGCACACATTATTGACAGACTGACGGACCAATCAGTCTTTCTGAGGAGGAAAACAAGTTCAAACAGAACGCCTCACAGAGGACGAACAGTCTGCTTTAAACAGGAAATGCTTTTTGCATCAAAGCATGTAATTATTCCTGACTCATTTTTCTTTCGGCTGCTCCCTCCTGCAAGAGTCACCTCAGTGAGTGAACTCGCATAAAATATTTGTTTTATGCCGGATGACGTAATGTGGGCACAACCCTCCAGCCTCAGTATTATGAGACCACAGCATTGACCACTGAGCTACCACACCTCCCTGTTAACCGTTTTATTTTAGCAAACAATCCAGATATAATCATGCATCAATAAATAAGTTTAAAGTTCAATTTTTTAAGAGGAGTTCTATAAAAATATTTTTCCAACAATTAACATCTTACCTGTTGCAGATAACTCCTTGAATGACCTAATTTTAGAGACCAAACCGAAGAGCTCACAGCTAGTCTGGGCAGGGCTAAGACTAAAGCGGATTGCTTTTGTTTTAAAACAAATCCAATCTCAAAACTTTCTGAGCAGTCTACATGAATGCTGTTTTATGAACCCCCACAACACAATCACTCACAGCTTCATCCACGACTAATTCATCCCTGAGAATATTGTTATGTGGGAGGAGCCATGTGAAATCAGATGTCCCGCTCAGAGTATAAGCTGGTAATGACTCTCAGTTATTGCCACATCAATTTTTATTCATTCAACCTTTAGTTATACAGGTTAGTCTCACTGAGTCACAAAGACTCATTTTCAAGAGAGACCTGTTTTCCCTCCATATCTGTAGACTTGACTATAGTTAAAGGCACGTATGTGTTTTTAAGGCCAGGTGGCTTTGGCAGCCATCTTGAATCAGGTTGACACCAAAAGTTAATCAGTTCTAGGTAAGGTGACCATTCAATGATAACCTTCTGCTAGTTTCATTTAAATGAGTTCTATGGTTCATGAGATATCTTGGTACCACCTTACAATAAGGCTCCCTTCATAGTTGGCTAATAAATAGCTTGTAGATATTAATTCCTCTATAAACACTTTATAAATAATTAACAATTGTTTTTTATGCATTAATTAAGGGTGACAGAGACAAAACTGACCAATTTCTTGCCGAATAGTGAGACAAATCTGTTCATTTCATCTATAGTTGTTATATTAAACATTTCAGAGTAAGTTACTACCTTGTAAGCACAATAAGAATTTGTAAACCATTTTTAAGGATATATTATTAGTTGTAGATGCTTATAATGCAGTGATGAAGTACAATATTATGCTAAAGAAATAGGTTTACAAATACTTATTGTGCTTACAGTACAACTTTACTGTTGTAGTTGTCTGTACTTTATATGTCTGTCTGGAACAGGTCTCTCTTGTAAATGAGTCCTTGTGGCTCAATGAGGCTAACCTGTATAACTAAAGGTTGAATGAACAAGATAGTAACTTCATCTAAAATGTTTAATATAACAACTCTAGATGAAAATAACAGATTTGACTCACTATTTGGCAAGAAACTTGTCAGTTTTGTCTCTATCACCCTTAATTAATGCATATTAAACAGTTATTAATGATTAATAAAGTGTATATAGAGGAATTAATAACATATCTATGAACTATTTATTAGTCATCTATAAGGAGACCTTTATTGTAAAGTGGTACCGATATCTTGATAACAGACACACATTTGCCTTTCAACAGGAAACCATAAAAATGTGTCCAACTATACAAAGTCAAGTCATCTGGACAGTTTCCTTTTTTGTTGAGACGTTGTGTCCTTCAACCAAAGGACTTCATCAGTCTGAGGAGCCACAACTAACTGAGTCCTACAAGCAGCACATATGCCCACTTTGTCCCAAATCCTTTGGATGAAGGACAAAACATCTCAACAAATAATAAATCGTCCAGATGACCTGACTGAACTTTGTTGGATTTTTAAATTTTTTTTACCTGGATTATTGAGCATGGACTTTGATGTTTTGAAATACTTTGGCTATGGCTGCCTCAGAGGAGTTGACAGGGGAGAGGGCGGGTCCCACAAACTATCTTATCACCACCAAACTGGTTGGTCCACTATGTGAGTGCTGCTTGTGGGACAGAGTTTGTTGTGGCTTCTCGTACTGATGAAGTCTTTTAGATGAAGGATGAAAAGCCTCAACAAGGAAAGATATATTCCAGATAACCTGACTGAACTTTGTTGGATTTTCTACCTGGATTATTGAGCCTGAACTCTCATATACAGTATATATATACAGGTAGTCCCCGGTTAACGGCCGAGATCCGTTCCTACAGCCCGGCCGGAAACAGATTTAGACTTAAACCGGAACTGCTCGCACGTGCGGCTGTAAACGCGGATTTTCGGCTGGAAACGAAACCGAAACTAAAACGGCGATTGGTCGCGTCTTTTTAAACATGTTTTTTCAATGTAAAACAACTTCAAACGGCCATTTTAATGTTTCAATGTGTTTCCAAGCAGTTAGCTAACAAAATACCCTAAAAAAAAAACGAAAACAATATAAAATGCTGCATAAAAAAGGCAACGTACGGCGCGATGACGTCACTGGGGGCGGTGCCGTAAACGCAAAATGCCGTAAACCAATGACGCCGTAAACCAAGGACTACCTGTATATATTACAGCTTTTCTTTAAGTATAAGTTGTCAAATCTGAATCATAAATTAGGTTTGTTCTGTACATATAAACATACCTTAGTCCATGTCAAAGATTGTTTAAATAGAGCCACATTTAAGATACTATTAAGAAAAACCTCTACATTTACAAATTAGTAATGAGTAAATGTTGCACTTCATTTTTACAAAGGAAAATTGAGATCAGTGTAGTAGGAGGGAATCATACTTAGATACAAATTGACATTTTGCCCCTAAAAATATGTTTCTATGACTTTGAGTTTTTTTAAACTAAATAAAAGCTTCTGAAATTATACCAAATATGCATCTTATTGATAAGATAAGATAAGATAAGATAAGATAAGATTCCTTTATTAAACCCACAGTGGGGAAATTTACATTGTTACAGCAGCACATACGACAGATCAAAGAAAGCCACTACAAAAACACATCAATAAAAGAAACATATTAGAGACAAAAAATCTATAAAAAATACACAAATAATACCAATGATTACTGATGATTACTACAACTACTGGGTGCCACGTGTGTTATATAGTCTGACGGCGGCCGGAAGGAAAGACCTGCGGTATCTTTCCCTCACGATGTTGATGTTGATCATGTAGAAAGAGGTTTAAAATGCTGCCCTATTGTAAAAGTGGAAAATGTGAAAATATCTGCCATGGAGCATACCATCCACCTATCATGTCTGCTCCCAATTTAATGAGAGTCTGGGTAATGGGCTGTTTAATCTGGCCTCGGAGCTGAGATGGATATTATGATTAAGAATATGACAGTGCCACTTCCACACCTTGAGAAAGTGATGATTCTACACGTGTTGGTTGTCGCCTTACATTAAATGGATGTTTCATCACTGTCAGCGACAGATGCCGCGCCCCCCCCCCCCCCCATTCTGAATCTTTGAAAAGGAGTTTCGTTACAACCCACTAATGTGACAAGAGAAGAAATCATTCACTGGTGTGCATTATTTTGTAAAGAATATCAATCCAGCCACAATGCAACTGTTTATAAAGGAGATACTGAATCATTCTCAGCAACAAGGTTCCTCCTGATAGCTAAAATTGGTGTCAAGAAAACACCTTAAGACAAGAATGGGGCCTTTCTAACTTCAGATCCCCAGCTAGGGATGCAACGCTAGCTGTAATACATCACCTGTTTCAAGAGAGGTGCATCGCTTCCGGCCATTAGCACCACCGAGGGTTTAACCACAACCAAGCAATAAGTTGCAGTCATAAACTACTAGAGTGTAATCATGTGGATTTGTATGAGTATCCACTCAGTGATGGAGTACCCAGACTCCACTGAAGCACAGTTGGATCATTTGGGCGTCATGCTGTTGAAGTGCAATATAAATATAGATTGTTCGGCTCTCACAAGGGCAAAATCCATAACCCTGTCCGGGGAGGCTTTGATCTTCTAGAGCTAACATATGACCAAGGCCATTTTTGTTTGCTGAAAGTAAACAAGGCAATCTATACAGAAACATAACCTCTGAGGATTACAGGAGCATGCTCACACTTTTAGGGAGGTTCAATAGAGGAGAGAGTCTGTGGATGTGCATTCCAGAACACCAAAAGAGACAGATTTGCTGTCCTGGTTATATGGTGTCTAAATTCATGCTTTTGTTTTCTCACTTGGTAAGGCCTAAAGATAGATAACATAATTTGAATGATCAGTGTGTGCACAGCATTATACTGATAGGTCTATCATTTGGAGGCTTGGATTAAATTTGGATGGTTATTTATAAGGGAATAGCTAAAATCAACATCCTTAGACAGGATTTGTATACCCACATGTATTTGTGAGGCAGATTTAATTTTACATAGAATAATTTTCCACTGCACTCACATTTTATTGCATTTTTACTTTTCATTTATTGCTGCTTGAATGAGTTTGGTTGGTTCTATATGTTCATTAAATGGGTATGAGTGCGCAGAATTAGGTAGTGTTGAGGTTTAGCCACTACGTTAGGAGTAAACAAGACACTTTTTGTTCAAGAGACTGAGCACCCAGTGAACACTGACATGATGAGAGAGAGAGTCCGGATGGGATCTTGTCAGCAGGCCACAGTACCATCCCCCAGAGCAAAACCACAGAGAACAAGGGTGCCAACGTTCTGTCTATTAACAGAACAAGAAGAGAGAGAGGTAAGCTGGTGGACTGTAAAACAGGGTCAGTGGGGACTCCCTGCGTCTCGTCCCAAATCAAGAAATAAGAGGAAACGCACAAGCACGGCTTTTAGAGAGAACACATTCACAAAGCAAGCATTCAATGGAGCTTTGTCACTTTGCCAAAGTAGCTTGGGTGATTAACATTTGAACTGTGGCACATCAAGAGCACCCTGTGGATGAATGGTCATTCTTTTAGCTTCATTAGGGCAAACCTATTCAAGGATGCCAAGCACAAATTGCCCTGGTCCAACTGTCAAGCCTAGATTTGGACTGACAGCGGCCTCCCAAAGTAAACAGTAATGTCTTGTTCATTGTTCACATCCTTAAGTAGAAAACATCTCAGAGTCACAGTAAGCAATGGACCTCTTAAACTGTTAGAGTATGCCATGATCATAATCTAGTACAACACTATAAAATATTTCTGTGGTGATTTTCTCTGAGTAAATTGCACATGCACAGGGAGCTGCCGCTGTGACGCACGCACACACACACAAATCTTTGGGGATTTTTTTTTTTTTTTATATATTATTTTACAATATGTTATTTCCAACATCCAATGAGTTTACATATTGGAAGCAGTACTGGTGATTGGAGAACAGGTGTGCTGATTATAAATGGAAGGTGGTGTGTAACAAATCAAAAGCAGTGAATATAGAGGACATCTAATGGGAATGATTATTTAAAAACCCAGGAATGGAACCAAATAACCCAAACTAATCCAAAATACTGTCAAAGCCAAAATCAAAAAGGAGCTCATTCTAAAAAAATGAAATAAATAAAACAATTCCCAGACTCAAGACAAATTATGACTATGCATGACAATAGAATATTTATGCCAGCCACAATATTTCAAACAAGAAATAAATGCATTTAAGAGTCAATAAATGCAATTAGCTTCACGGGAAAACCTTGTGCAATGTCATCATGTTTATTATTTTGTTGTTTCACTGTCTTTGATCAAAATGCATATACTGTATAGTATTTTTTGTTAAATAAAAATGTGTATATGAGACTTTGCTCAAATATACAGTATTAATATCTTCCTTTGTCATTATTATACTTTTAAAAATAAACATATATCAGTAGTTCAGAGCACCAATCAATTAAAAACAATTCACTTTGAATGATCCAATTTTGTCATGCAAAATATTGTGAAACATTTCTGTGTTTCGTTGAAGATAATGTATGAACTTCAGTTTTTAGAAAATTTGGACAGTAGCCCTGCAAGCATCTAAGTGCTCAAATTTGTCCAATGATAAAAATTGAAAATACTGTAATGCATGGAATGAAAAAAAAAATACTATCCAGTAAATGCAATTTTTCTATTAAAAAAATATCTAAATTGAGTTTTACAAGGAGCAGCACGGTGGTGCAGTTGGTAGAGCTGCCGCTCCTCTGTGACAAGGGCGCCAGATCGAATCCAGGCTAGGGGACTTTCAGGGTGGAGTTTGCATGTTCTCTTTGTGCATGTG
>JARVGV010000111.1:7898388-7909714 GCA_031762435.1 Hypsolebias longignatus
AGCTATCATTTCACAGTGGGTTAAGTTCCTCTTTAAGTACTAACTCATTAACTAATCTGTACTCAGTATTGGCAAGTACCCAAACTGAAGTATGTTTACTTTTACTCAGTCTAAAAAAACTAGTATCAGGACATCCCTCCATTCTACACATTATTGCAACTCACTAACAAGTTGTCACATTCTCAATCGGGGACTCGTTTTTTGTGGGTTCACCTTTTGTTTCTGGTCCTCTCTCTGGTTTAATAATACATTGAGATGGTTAAAACAAGATGTGCCTAAAAGATGGAAAGGCTCAGTTGGTTAGGACTGTCGCCTCACAGGTTTGAAACTGCCAAGGTCTTTTCTGGGTGGAGTTTGCATGATCTTGTATGGATTTTCTCTGAGAACATCCAGGTTGGGTTAATTGGAGACTAAATTGTCCCTGTAGGTGTTGTTTGTCTGGTGCACCCCATCTTCCACCTCTCATTGATTGATGAAGACACCAGCTCCGTATGACCCTGAACAGAACCAAGTCAGTGGAAAATGGACAAATGGGTAGATGTGTCAAGCAACACTTTACTAATAATTGATTGTACTTTTGCAAAAGTATATATTTCCATTTTATTTTGGCCTTCCAATTACAGGTACTTCTATTCTAGTCCCCAAAAATCCTTCAGCCTCTAACAGTCATCTTCATAACAAGTCCCTTCAAACAAACCTCCTTAAAGGAGACTAAATACCAACAAACAGCACTTGAAGCAGTCCCTAAACCTTAACCAAAATACCAGCCTTTGTCCTTTGTGACATTTTAGATCTGAGCACACAGCTGGACAGAGGAGGCAAAGCACAGCTTCTCCTCTGTTTGTCTCTTCTGTGTCCCCAGTCTCTTCATCAAATGCTTTCTATTTCAGCCACGCTGGGTAAACACAGCCAACATGTCCTCTTGGAGGGCTTTTTGTGTGTTTGGCTTGCTCTGGGTTTCTCAGTGCAGGATCAAATGTTGGATTAATATGCTGTAAACGTTAAGCCAAAGGAAATTAGATATGTATGTGTGTTTGATCATGCCCATGTTTGGTTTTTGTGAAGGACTGTGACTTGTATGGCCTGGTCACAAAGAAGGTTTTCTCATATCTGGAGGCAATCCAGCTGGCGTCCTGCTGCATGTTGGACGATTTGCTCCATCTGATGGGCAGATCTTAGGCGTAAAGCACCATCAACACCAGCATGTGTGTTTGACTGATTCTCTGAGATCAAAAAGCCTTTTGGTTTCTCTCTTTTGTTCACTTTTTAAAAGCAGTTTCGAGGTGTGAACAAAGCGGCTCCAGGTACTTGCGTGCAAGACTGCGTCCAATATGTGCACGTGGCCTCAGCTCCCGGTGAGGTCCAGGAGTGTGAAATTAGATGGTGGTTTGTCGAAGGTGATAATGAGCAAAGTGCCGTTCTCACAGGATGAGCATTAGAATGGAACTGCAGACCTGATATGTTCTGTGATCAGATTGACTTCATGCCGTTTTATTTTTATTTTTTTATTATTGTGACTTTAGTAAAACTCTTACACCCTCAATCAAAATGAATGTTTGGTTTGGTTCTTTAGAAGAAATAAAAGGCATAAATCAAAGTTTTATTGAAGGGTGAGGAGAAAATAAATGGTCTTCTAATAAGACATGCATTTTTCTTTTAGTACAAAGATGCCTTTTTGTTACAAGTTGACTACATGGCTTTGATGTTTTACTAATGTCTGACTAATGGCAGGCTTTGGTGCATTTTTCATTAGACGGAAATGATTTATTTTTAATGAGTCGCTTTTACGAATAAAGAACGCCTTTGTTTTCAATCAAAGTCATCCTCACATGACTGAGTCTTCACTAGATTTAGTTAAAACAGGGCAAAAATAAATTCAGACTCAATTTTTTTTATGTAAAAGGCTCAAATTTGACTGAAGATAACAGCTGGTAACAGCAATGTATTTTTACTGTCTCACACCGACCAGAGATTGTGACAGATTTTTAAACAAATACCCAAAGTATTTTATTTTTATGGCCAGTCCCCATAAGACAAAGGCATAAAACAGCATAAAAACCTCAGCAGTTCAGTCAATTTAGCAAACATTGACCTATAATTTATCTGAGACTAATCCACAACACATATTTTGAGTGCTAATTACACAAGATTTTTGTTTAAAATTTTGCCATTAATATTTAAAGTAGGCCTGTCGTGATGAACAATAAATCAATTAATCGCATGATAAATGAAAATTATCGACCTCATTTTCATTTATCGGCTTTATTGTTTCCTCGTAGCTCTCTCTTTCTACTGAAGACACTGGATGACAAAAGGTTCAACTCCATCGCTCTGACTCCTCCATTTCTCTTTTCTCTTTAAAATATGTTTTAACCGCCCCAAATCGTGTTTTTGGATCGTTAAAAGGAGCTAAGCTGAGAAGCTAAGCTACGAGCTAAGCTAAAAGGCTGACCTCGAAATAAACCTCCGTCTTGTCAAAGCTCCAAAACTCACAATTGAAACCCATGCCTTCGTCTAAAAAGTTGTTTTTCTCTGCAAAAAGAAGCTGAGAACTTGTTTACTGATTTTTTAATTAAAATCTTTGTGTGAAAAATGCTAAAGTGCTCAAATCACACCGATCGTCTGCCATTTTGAGAACCAAAGAGAGACAGCCCATGTCATGTCAAGGGGCCTCCCTCCCATTCTTCCTAAAGAGACACTGCTCCCCCCTCACTAGCTGTCATTCAGTTCAAACAGTCTAGTACTGCCATCTGGTGGTCGATAAAGGCACTACACTCTAAACAAATTAACCAACATTTCTTCTTAAATTTGACATTACTAATTATTGTCAAATTTCAAACAATATTATCGCTTATCACAATAATTTCTGAGACAATTAATCGCCCAGCAAACTGTTATTGTGACAGGCCTAGATGAAGTCATTCTTGTCGTTTAGAGTCAATCTAGTTTAGGCTGGCTGTCACAGATAATAAACATGAGCTCAAACAAAACTTGAAATAATTTAGTCAGTTTCACAAATATTGAGTTAAAAGAGTCATTCACAGCAATGAAATCATTCAATATTACACAAGAACATATTGAATATTATGTTTTATTCAAAGTTTGAAGAAAATAACTCCAAAGTCGTCATCTGTCAACATATGTTTTTCTTAGTCTAAAACTCTGGCATGAAAGGCAGTGGTGATTTAATTAATTTAATTCATATTATTAGATGACAAAAGGAAAAAGACAGAATTAGTTTGACATATTTGGTCCCTACATGGACTGAGTTTGCACTTTATTATCAAATTTGAAGTGATTCGACTGTTGCTGCAGTCGCACATAAATGTGTAAAAATTGCATTTAAGACTAAATGAACAGATGATAGGTGTGAATTTTAGCACAGTGACAGTTTTTTTTTCTCAAGTACAGATTCCAGATTCTTCTTTTGTTATATTCACAAATCTTGGCTCCTGCCTATTCAAAATATTCTGGCCCCCACTGCTTCAGTGTTTATCCTTGATTTTATTTTGTTTATGTGTGTTTCTTTTTCCATCAGTGAGTCCAGCAAATGACCAATAGTGCATGAAATAAACCAAAGTGCGATACAAGATGTTCATCTGGGGTGTTTTAATAACCGTTCCAAGTGTAATAAATCAGGGCGAACGTGCTCCAAACGAGCTGCGATCAGATTATTATTTACTGGTTTGTGAAGAACAATGAGTTGTTTCTCTGTTTATAATAAGACATGGCTAATCAGAGAATGTGCTTGTCTGAGGCTGTGTTTATACAGCTCTCCCTCAACACACTCAGACTGGTCACTGGGCAAAGTGTTAATGGCAACCAGACGAAAGCATTCCAGTCTCGAGTCTCAGCCCAGAAAGACAAACATCCAACCTGCCTTCTTCTTCTTTTGACTCCAACACGTTTTTTTCTTCTTCTTTGTTTCAAGTCGTCTCGCCTGACGTGGTCCTCTCTAACTGCTGCCCTCTTTCAAACTGTTTTGTGTCGCTCACCCCACTGAAAGTGATCCTTTTCTCCTGGTCCTGTTTCTCTTTGACAGAGACGTGATTGAGGATGTGTGTTTAACCACTGTGTCCACTGAGAGGCCCTGAGAGTGCCAGGCTCTCTGTGTGTTTAGTGTGTGTGTCAGTGGTCGTAAGGACTCGGGCCGGACAGTTTTGCAGGGTATTTGCTGTCAGAGTTCAGCCGAGCAGAGAGAGAATGCATATACAAACTTTATTTATGTGTGTCTGTGGGAAGTGGGGGTGTAGGTGTGTTAGCGGGACGGAGAATGGAATCATAAAAAAAACAAGAGAAGCTGCAGATGATAAGAGCCTTGAGGGGTCCGTCTGCTTCTAATCAGAACACACACATGTTTCAATTACACGTCTGCATCCTCTTACACCCACCTCCGCCTAATCTGGAGACCCCCTCAGAGCGCTGCTATCACTCCAGGCACTATCTTTCCTCGTGTGGGACATCTGTCTCTTCCCAGAGGCGATCTGGTGATGCGCACTTCACTCACACTTTCTGTTTGAGTATCTCTTTTTGTCAGGTTTTTGTTCACTTTTAGACAAGAGTTAGTCTCAGGTGAGCATGAACTCTTAGATGATAAAGGGATAGTTTGGTCATTTTGTGGTACAAACTATTTACAGTCGTTTCTCACTTTTCGTGGGAGTTACGTTCCAGACACATAGGTGAAAATCCATGAAGTAGGAATGCAATATTTATTTTAGTATTATGTATATTTTAAAGCTTTATAAACCCTTCCCACACTCTTGCAATGTTCTTAACAAAACAAAATTAATAAACCTATGTAATTTTAATAACATATATACATACATGCATGTACTGTACAGTACTGTGAGGTGCCATTTGTAAAGTTACACAGTCAAAAATTAACAGCAATATTTTGGTTTATTTTGTCTTTCATAAGATTTTTTTTAATTCAAAAAGTCATACTTTCACCATGTTGTTCATACATATATAAATGTCATAGTTCCAAACTAAATATTTAATTTACAAACTAAATGTTTATTTCCAAGCTAAATGTTTAATATTCAAACTAAATATTTCATTTGCAAGTTAAATACTTAGTTAGTAAACTAAACATTTAGGTGTAAATTAAATACTGTACAGTATTTAATTTCCAAGCAAAACATTTATTTTCAAAACCAGATAATTAATCTCTAAGCTAAACATTTAATTCCTAAACTAATTATTTAATTTGCTAACTAAATATTTAGCTCGGACCTAAATATTTATTTTCCAAGCGAAACATTTAATTTCCAAAATAAATATTTAATTTGCTAATTAAATATGTAACTTGTAAGTTACATATTTAGTTTGTAAACTAAATATTTAGCTTGTGAATGGAATATTTAGTTTGGAACTATGACATTTATAAATGTATGAATAACATATGAAAATATGACTTTGAAAATAAAAGTTTTTTTCTTATGAAAGGCTAAATAAAACAAAATATTGCTGTTAATTTTTGACTGTGTAACTTTACAAACGGCACCCCATACAGTGCTGCAACATTTTATATGGGTACACACCAGTAAAGATCCAGCTTGAAGGATGAGTTCAGCTTCAGGATTATTTGTGACTTTCCTGCCGTTTAATAGATACATCGTTACTTCGGATTGAGTGTTGCAAAATAATTTTTAACACATCGTTTTCTCCGCTAGTGTTTGCCCCCTCCATTGCTGCTTTGAATTTCAGCATAAAGCAGCTGCCGGAAGCACTGTTGGCTTCTGGGCCATGTAGTTCTTTTGATTTGCATTACAGTACATGTATAGGCTTATTGAAAGAAAACAAAAACAAAAATAAAATTGGCGGCGACTGTCCAAATTTTATTTATTTTTTGTCCTATTGGTTGGTTCTCGCTCCTGTTAACTTTTTATCCCGTACCGTCCTAATCACTTAATATTAAACTTGACAATTGTGTGTTGTGTACAATCTTACCCACGAAAGAGTGAGTCCGCAAAAGTCAAACCACCAAGTATGGGGGAACTACTGTAGAACTATTCAACAGAGCATCACTTCAAAATGACCACTTTCCCTTCAGAACCTGCTGATGAACCTTGTTTTCTGTAATATCTCAGTGTAGGCTGTGTAAAAAATACCTCCAGCCTGCTTTAGGACGTCCATAAACAAGAGACAGCATGCAGACTCGTGCATCATCATTTAACAGTCCGAGGGTTTGATCTCAGCCCGTTTGGCCCATTTTGACCTTCCTATCTGAAGAATCGTTATGTCCTCTACTGTGACTAATCATTACGTCTTTTTATGAAGCTCTTTGATGCCTGTAATCAGTTCAGCCTCGGAGTTTGTGCTGCGCTCTGAGTGACTCACAGCAAGCCACATACTCAACTTCTGCATGGGAACGGATCATAGGGAGATAATAATGGAGTGGAAAATGGTCCAGATTTGGCAACCGCTGACCCTGCTTCTATCTGTGTTTGTGTCCTCATTTTGATTTTGTCAGATGCGTGAGCTGCCTGAGCACGAGGTGGAAGTGTTACTGGGACCAAGCGAACCACCTATGCCTCTCCAACAAAGAGGATTCAAAGCCCAACCTGATAGAAGTGAGTATTTATGATCTATGAAGCAGACACATGCCTAGTGGAGGTTGTGGTATCAGTGTCCTAATAGTCAGACACAACCCAGACTCTGCTGGAACAAAACAAGTTTTCTTTAATAATCTGACTCCAGACTGGTGAAGCAAGAGCAACCGAGGGGTGATTCACTGTGGGGTTACAGTGTCTCAACTACAATGTGCAGAGATGTTGAAACCAGCCATAAAATCTCAGGAGGGTCTGTTTTTACAGACTCATAACAGGCTAATGTGGCGTTTTAAAGCTCCTCAGTCCGGCTCTTAAGTTTCGCTTTCTGGCAGATTTGTGTGACAAAGTGAAAGAGTAGATCCACTGTGCTCATACTGGTGTAGGAAATTATAACTAAACGCCCAGACTCCTTTCATATATCAATTTTGTTTTGAGTAGATGTGTGAAGAAAAGGATTTTGTAGATATATATTGAGGAATATAAAACCATGTGAAGGGTAAAACAGAAAATTAAAGAGGGGGAAAAAAATGACAGTAAAAAGAGGGAAACGTAACCATAACAGTTCTGGCCTCATTGAAACAAACCACCCCATCTTTCTGGACGTTTTCCTGACAACATCAAGATTAAGTCAGCTATTAAACTGTTTGTGTCCCGTTTAGTTTTACTCCAGGGCCAAAATCCCATGGCCTGCGTGGCCCCGCACATTTTTCCTCTCAGGGTCTGATTCAGCACACACTTCTTTTCCAAGTTAGCTGGGAGAGGATTTGGCTCACGGTCTTCTGATCTGCTGCTGCTCTACGTTTCTTTGAAGCATTTCATTGCCATGACTGTGTAGTTTTACATCACATGACCTTCTTTTCCTGAAGCAACAAACACATCACTCCATCTTTAAGGCTAATGAAGGGAATCTCCATTAGACTTGCCATTTTAGATTAAAAACAAAAGGAAAAGGAAAAACATTTAGGTATGAAAGGCTTGTGCTTTTTAAGCTACTTTGAGTACTGTATTTTCTGGCGTATAAGTCACTCTGGAGCATAAGTTGCATCAGTCAAATAAATATCATCATTTAAGAGGAAAAACATGTAAGTCAGTCAGTGAGCATGCATCAGGATATAAATAAGTCTCATTTATTATGCGTCAGCGCTGACTCGTCACATTTATTATGAGTTTATTTATTGGTCAAAACTGCTTCATTTTGCATGTGCAGCATGGTGCCATCCATCCATCCATCCGTCCATTTATCCATCCATCCACCCATCGCGCCAGAGTCGCTAGCTCTCCAGCGTTCCTCCACTTGCACCAGCAGAGTGAAGCGAGCGTGCACGGGAGGACTCGCTGTTGCAGTTCTTTGAAATTGAATGTGTCTGTCAAAAATTGCATCGCTTCGGCGTATAAGTCGCAGGACTGACAAATCTATGCAAAAATCTGCAATTTATACGCTAGAAAATATGGTATTTAAAGTAGAAGCTCAAATAGTGGTCTTTCTGTAGCACACAATATAGGAAATAGTGCACATGCAGTGCTTTATTTTCTGTTTGAAACACAACCTGAATACAACATACCGGTACTTCATATTTATGTGTGAGTATTCACAGTAAGGTGTCACGTAAATAAATGCAAACAGGATATGCAGCAATACACACCTGAATGTGAACTGCTGGATGTGGTTTTTGGGGGGTTTGGGCTGAGAAAATTTAAAAAATATCATCTTTCCTCACTGTTAAGAATTTATTTACACATATTTGTTACACATTTCATTGTATACAATACATTTACTGTACAAAGTTACAAGCTGGAGCTGTAACTTAAAAATTATCAGTACACTTGAGTATTACCTACAAAGCATTTCTGTTCAGATCAACTGTTGTTAGTTGCACTGGTGCGCAAATAATAACAAGTCAACACGTCATCACGACAGTTGAAATACGACTTGTTTTATATTGTGTATAACATGTTTTTAATGTTTCATATTTAGTGTTTTCAATTTATTTTCTGTTCACACTTTTCTATTGTTTGCTCTGCAGCTCAGGCCGAGGAAAAGACAATTTGGAAATGTCAGAAAAATTCATTTCAGTTGCTGTAGTTTGAAAATCTCTTTGTAAGATGTGTACATTAGCATTACCCTTCATTAGCTTGCTGTTTTGGCCAGGCTGCAATGCATTATGGTCTATTATAACCAACGAGGAGTGTTGGCCCAGAGGTTAGAGAAGGTGGGCCTGTGATCGGAAGGTCGCTGGTTCGACTCCCCGGTCTGACAACATCAAAATTTGGCTGGGATAGATGAAACACACGCACCTGTCTCCACCCTTAATTGCCCCACTCTGGGCCCTTGAGCAAGGCCCTTCACCAATACCATCTGCTTCCCCAGGCACCCTAGATAGCCGCTCTCTGCTCCACACAGAGGGCTGTGGTAGCTCGGTGCTCAGTGGTTGGGTCAGGAAGGACATCCGGCGTAAAAACAATTGCCAAGTTTTGTGCGACTTAGTTCACTGTGATGACCCCTGAAGAAGGGAGCAGCCTAAAGAAGGAACAAATGTATATAAATAAACAACCGATGCAGTGTACAACATCTGTACACTGCATTTATTGTAACACCAGATGGTTTTCAGGCACTTTATAGAGAACAACTGGAAAATAAAACATCCTTTTCCTCCAAACTGATAATTCAAAGTACAACAGGTAAGATATTGATTGTTCATAATTACTGTTTCTCAAAACCTGTTTTAAATTATTTAAATTTATCCCTTTAAACTTTTAATCCTGTTTTAAACATAAAATAGTTTTTTTTATTAGGTCATGAAGTCATGAGGAAGCCTATAACAGCCTCCGGTGGGTCTGTGTTTCTCATCCTTCATCGACTCTTTTTGAAGCTATTGTTTCCTTCAAAGCGAGACTTCACCCTCTCGTTTCCTTCTTGTCCACATAAACAGGACAGGTATTTTGGGTTACGGATGCATGCGTGGGCGCCATTGTTTTCTCTAACTCCTGAATGTCACTTCCTGCCCCTCTCATTCCAGAGTGCAGCTTCCTGTCCCCGCCTCATTGCCTCAGAGGTTCCTCCATCGCCGTCAGGAGAGGCCCAGGACTTCACCCTATCCCTGAGCAACATCCAGGAGGTATGACAGACTCCAGCTACGGAGCCTATCTTGGACCTCCTCCAACGTGCATGTTGTGAAAATGATTGGAATAAAACAGAAGCATATGGCGCGTTTGCTTCAAGCTGAGCTAAAAACAGATGAATGTTTGTGTGCTGGGATTTGGGTCATTGAGTGAGTGAAACCTGAGTCTGGCTGAGAGACGGATGAGGTGATGAGGAATGAGCTTTCTGCTCAGCTGTCTGGGCACGCCGGCCCTCATGATGAGTTGTGTCTTTGTCAGCGCGTTGTGCAGCGTGCAGCAGGCTGTGGCTTCATTTCGCTCACGCTCGTTTTCATTCAGCCAGATCAGTTGTTCTCGTAGCTAATCCACGCTGACCGAGCCAGAAGCTGATCCTGCAGAGACGATGAGGACGCCACCGCTCAAACATTCCAGCGCCGACTAGTTGCCAGGCGTGGTCAGTCACACGCCTAACCCCGGCTGGCCTCCCAGTACCTCTCCTGGTGTGTTGCCATGGTGACAGACATCCGAGTCTCACACAAACACAGACGCGCGTCCTCAGGATAGCCGAGACGAGGTCGGCCCTTCACGCTGCTCTTAATTATGAAAGTTTATACAAACTGACGTTGTTTGACAAACGTCTTCATCTCGCTCAAGTCAGTGGAGCAGGAAATGTGCTGTCAATCAAACGCCGCCTCGCCGAAACACATCAGCGTTGCTCCGAGCCTTCTGGGAATTCTTGTGAATAGGTGTGAATGCTGCCTTCAGAGGAAGGGGGGAAAGTTAGCAATCTGTAGAAACGAAAAAGGATTTTAAAACATTTACTAATTAAAAGCTTGGCATTCCTTGACGGAATGCACATCGCCCGTTTAGTTCTAGACTAAGATCATTTTATTTAAAGAACTCACAGTTTTAGACATTTTGGTCAAACCCTGAAAATAGTATGTGATCTCATAAAATGGCAAGATGTCAGTGCATGTGCTGTGAATGACTCTCAGCTACTACCATATTATTTTAGGTCAGTATCTGTAAAACTGACTGAGGTTTAGACATGTTTGTGTTTGATGCCGATTAGATGGGGTGGCAATGTTAAATAAGATTCAGTCTGAAAATGTATCATTTGTGCATGTACATCCAATGCTTAAAAAAACTTGTTCATGACTTATTTTGCTAACAGACAAACTGGACTGACTCCACCAGGCAATGCCGAAGTAGTAAGCAAAGATCTTGTGCGACGATTAGCACTTAAAGTATGTGCTGTGACTACTAGCTGTCAGCTAAATCAAATCAAATGTATTTATCCAGCATAAAACAGCAGCAGTGGGCCAACGTGCTGCACACTAAACAACAAACAGTAAAAGATAAATAGACCATTAAATAAACAAAAATGTAGGCAAGTAAAAATATGATGACAATACATAAACAAACAAAAATAAGCAAAAGCAAAGAGACATGGGGCTACTCAGCTGGTGGCCTATGGGCCACTTCTGGCCCGCAGGTGACTTCAGTGCGGCCCACCAATGAGTTCATTAAACAAACAAACAAACAAAAAAATAAAAAATATATACAGGTGGTCCCCGACCTACGGCGCCATCGACCTACGGTGCTCCGTACTTACGGCTCCACCCCCAGTGACGTCATTGCGCCGTTCGTTGCCTTTTTTATGCAGCATTTTA
>JARVGV010000111.1:7933873-7951199 GCA_031762435.1 Hypsolebias longignatus
GCAGTGTGGTTCTGTTAGCACTGTGGTCCTGTTAGCAATATGGTACTGTTTGCAGTGTGGTTCTGTTAGCACTGTGGTCCTGTTAGCAATATGGTACTGTTAGCAGTGTGGTTCTATTAGCAATGTGGTCCTTTTAGCAATATGGTTCTGTTTGCAGTGTGGTTCTGTTAGCACTGTGGTCCTGTTTGCAGTGTAGTTCTATTAGCAATGTGGTCCTGTTAGCAGCATGGTACTGTTAGCAGTGTGGTCTTGTTTGCAGTGTGGTTTTATTGCAATATGGTCCTGTTAGCAGCATGGCCTGTTAGCAGCATGGCAGGCCTACTGTTAGTTGTACAGTTCTGTTAACAGTGTGGCCCTGTTCGCAGTGTGGTTCTATTAGCAATGTGGTACTGTTTGCAGTGTGGTTCTGTTAGCACTGTGGTCCTTTTAGCAATATGGTATTGTTTGCAGTGTGGTTCTGTTAGCACTGTGGTCCTGTTAGCAATATGGTACTGTTTGCAGTGTGGTTCTGTTAGCACTGTGGCCCTGTTCGCAGTGTGGTTCTATTAGCAATGTGGTCCTGTTAGCAGCATGGTACTGTTAGCAGCATGGTACTGTTAGCAGTAGCTGTGGTTCTGTTAGCAGTGTGGTCCTGTTAGCAGCATGGCTCTGTTAGCAGCATGGTCCTTTTAGCAGCGTGGTCCTCTTAGCAGCGTGGTTCTGCTGCCCTCCAGAACTGGGTCCAGCAGACACAGAACATCCAAAGTTTCCCACTAAACCGAACTGTTCCGTAGAGTTTGGTCCATGCAGGCAGATGGAGGATCATGGAGACGGCCGCCATGACAGGCCGGAGCCTGAGCCTGAGGCAGGGAAGGGGCTGGAGAGTGGGGTTCTGGTGGAACGAATCAAGCTGCAGATGGATTGCTTAGGTCTCAGCAAATTCCTGGTGGATCGGAGCGGCTCGGAGAGACCTGGACCTGTACGCCGTGTCACCCTCCGCAGTCCATATCAGTTGTGGTGACTGTTGTGGTTCTTATCTGAGTGTTTGGGCTCATAATCTTGTTGGAGAACTCATAACCAAGCTTTCTGATCCTGGGCAGCACATTAGTCTCCAGAATGCCTGGATAGTCTTTAGATCTCATTCTATCCTGCGCAGAACTGAGCTTCGTCCACGTATCACTTTTTGTACGCCTCATTCATGGGTCTGTGAACAAAGAACTGAGACAGTGAGAGAAAATCAGTGTGCCTGGAAAACACGCCCGGTAAGAGAAGCTTACTGTGCGAGCGTGTTGGTGAGAAAGATTGAAAGGTTATTATGAGATAATCAACAAGAGGTTTCCTCCCAGTCCTCGTAAACAAGGCCCGGATTGACTCGGAGTCCATGACACCCTGAGAGCAAACACAAATATCAGTTTCTTCTCTCTTATTGGCAGCTAGAACCAGGACACCACCCAAGCAGCTCAGGACTGATTATTACATCCATCCTGTCGCCCTGTTCTAGTCAAACAAAAGCAAACAAGGCAAAGAAAGAGCTGCGAGGCGTGGATGAATTGTTGTTTTGTTGAGATGCACTCCTCCTCCCTACACATCTCCCCTCCAGTCCTTATTTACGCTCGCAACAGGTCACCTTTCCCTCTCATTTTCAAATATTTTACTGTTTGGGTGTATTTCTGATATCCGACACCGGTAATAGAAAAACATATTTTAATGATTTGGCATGGTCTCAAGGTTTGATTTTACAAGCTTGTTGGGGTTTTCTACAGTCATTTCAGTTTCTGTTGTTTACATCATCAATAATTTAAACTACTGTTTATGGTTTTCCTTGTATAAATATGATATTCTAGCAGGACGTCCCCACGCTGCGCCGTTAGTGGTACAGCTAGCTGTTGCCGCCGCTCTTTGTGCTTCAAAATACCACAGAATATTATGAGAAAAGCTCGATAATGTAGAAGTTTACGAAATACAAGTCCTCTGAACCACTATGCGTGCTTAAACAGTTACAAATAAAACCCCAGGTGTCCATTTCACTGAAAAGGACCATCAGTGAGATAATCACGTCCTTTATCTGTGCCAATCCGAACATGTCGAGAGGATCCTTAAACTGGTAATTCCGCAGTTTGTGGACATTTTCATGGAAATTATAAAAATTTGTAAACTATAACTTCATATAATTAAACTGGATCAAACCAGTTATTATAAAATGACGTGTGGAGAAATAAATCCTGGTTAACTCCTGGTTAAAATTGATATTTTAGACTGTTGAAGGTTGAGAAGTGCAAACTTTCACGCTTGGAAAGGAAGTGTTTTCTTAACAAAACACAGAAAAGACATTAAACATGACTGAACCAGCCTGGGATTTAAATATTTCTTTACATATTGGCGTTATTGACCGACTGGAGACTGAGTTACGTTTGTGGTGGAAATCGTTTTGGAAAGCTCTTAAGTTCTTGGCTGGTTTCCTGCTAATTATGAAGCCTAAAGTTGGTGTTTTTGAGGTAGCTGCAAAGGCGGCCTCACTGAACCTCTGATGTTGTCTTTGGAACCACAGTTCCTTTCCTGTTCATGAAACATTTTCTGCGAATATAATATTTATTTAACCATAAAAACAGTTTGACTGTAAAAAGCTCTGATGGATGGCATTTAGAAAAATGCATTCATCATAACTTAAACTAATAGTTTTTTTTTTAAATTTATTTAGAAAATATGATTATCTCCTTCAGTTATTTCAACATTTTTTTTTCTGATCCTTTTGAGCTCTTTGTGTTCAGCACTGACGACAGAAACCAGATAGATTTTCATTCAGTTCTCCCCACAGTGAGGAAATACTGACCTCTGCTGGTCATTAACTGTTACTGCTAAAAGAAGCGCCATTTATCCAGTCGGCTCATTTTAATCTAAATGATAATCTAAAGTTACTTTAATGAGCTGCTCAAGTGATCACATCAATTTTCCTTCTCCTCTCATTTGATTTTATTTTTACAGAAGACTTTCAGATTAATCAGTAAAAATGATGCTGATGGGAATAAATTGTTGGTCATAACATTGTCTGTCAGTCTGAACAAAACTAGCATCATTAAACAAATAAATACAAATACTGTTTTATTAAATGACACATCAGTGAATAGAGAAATAACTCAACTTAATCCTGTAAAAAAGTAAAAAATAAATAAATCTCAATACAAATTCCCCAGCTGTGGTACATAAGTGATTTTCTTAGTGTGTTTAGAAAATATGTTCCATTCAATATATCTCATTTTATTTATGTGTCCACATTTAACACTGTTTTTATAAATTATCTAAATTTTTTCTTGTTTTAGAGTTGGATTTGTAGTTTAATTTGTGTGATACAGTGGATAAACTTGTTTAAAATGAAACATGAAGATGGTTTTAGGGTTTTGAATGTCCATTTATTTCTTTCCTTGTATTGTTCTTCAAAGAATACTTGTTGGTTTTTGTGTCCTCGTTGTGCCATTTTCCTTTTATTCCTCAGTTTTTCCTGCTTTCAGCTCCACACTCACGCCTGCTGTCCAGCTCAGGTGTTCCAACTCATTAATCACTCCTCCAGCAAACCATTTTATTTTATTATTAAAATCATATATTTTTTGTTTTTTATACTATGAAATCAAATACCTGTACAACTGTGATCTTATTTTACAATAACCAAATATGTGTATCCTTTCCAGACAGAATATGCAGCAAATTATTAATTTTGTTGTTACTCACCATGTTGTGCTTTGAGGAGCTGGATGAGCCACATGGCTCAAAAGGAGCTCTCCTTTAGCTCAAACGCTCGTTGTACCAATGGGTCCACGACTCTTTGAGAGCCGAGTCTGTTAAGAGCTGTTTGGAAGCTGCTCTTTTTGGTGAACTGATCCAGTTGAGCTGATTCTCATAATAGAGCTAAAAGTCCAACACATTTTATTGAGTACAGCTTGTGAAGACTTGATTCTTTCAATCTCCAAACAACCCGTTTTCCTGAGCTGTAGGATCCATCACTATCGCAGGCTTTTTCAAACTGGATTCACAGACTTGAGTCAGAAACTTTTTACACCAAATTTCCATTTAGAAATCAAAATAGAAAATGTTACTGACATTTATTGGGTTGTTGGGTCATTTTGAAGTGGGGTTCTATTGTAGACCTAAGAGCAATAAATATCTTACCTGTTTGGATGGCCTTTTGACTTGATAATGACTTTATATTAGATAAATAGTTCAAGTCCAGCAAGAATGGTAAAGTAATTGCACATCTTAAAACAATTAAATAAATAAAGTCAGTTCACTTGAAAGCTGTTACTTCAACTTTAATTTTTCACTAGAAATTTTAATGATGTTTTTAAGCATCACATCAGCAGCATCAAGTTCCTCGGCGTTCACATTACTGAGGATCTGTGCTATGGAACACCAATAATGCTCAAAATTAAATAAATAAAGCATTATGAAATAAGGATCTAAGCTCATTATTACGAAACATTTTAATTTTTAATATTTTATTTCATAATTGTGTTTTTCATGATTGCATATTTATTTCAGAATGCCACTTTTCAGCAGAATGACTTCAGCTGTCAATCAACGTCAGTGGGTGGGACCTGCACGCCCACTGGATGATCCTTCACATCCATTAGTTTTCCTGAATACCTGCAGCTAGCATAGCAGCTAGCAGCGACTTGCTAGGTCAGTAGTCATGAAAGATGGCAGAGTTGCATGACCTTCGTTCAGCTCAGGTAACTTTAGCAGATCAAACCGAGAGGATGACGTTCTCAGAAGATACAGGTGTCGTGACAAAAAGTGATGGACTGCCAAAAAAAAAAAAAAAAAGATCGGCGCTGTGGGAGTGTGCACGGGAGAACTCACTGTTAGCTGTACCAGTGAGCAGGTATTCAGAAAAACTAATGGATGTGAAGGATCAGCCAGTGGGTGTGCAGGTCCAACCCACTGATGTTGATTGACAGCTGAAGTCATTCTCCTGAAAAGTGGCATTATGAAATAAAAGAATAAAAATGGAAGAAAAAAATCATAATGTTTAATTTATTTGTTGAATTTTGAGCATTTTGGTGTTCCACAGCTGACAGGCTGCATCAACGGGTGGTACGGGAACTGCACCAGTCAGAGCTGGAAAGCTCTACAGAGGGTGGTGCAAACAGCAGAGGACATCACTGGTAGCAGTCTCCACACCATCTAGGACATCTACAACAGCTGATGTCTGCATAAAGCAGGCAGCATCATTAAAGACCACACCCACCCAGTACAAGGACTCTTCTATCTACTACCCTCAGGCAGACGATACAGGAGTCTTCCATCACGTACAAAAAGACTAAAGGACAGTTATTATCCACAAGCTGTCAGATTACTGAACTCTTGATTATAACACTGAACAACTGGCAATAACTTTGCACCAATCCACATCTGTGACACCTAATATAACTAATATTAGTTTGTGACACTTAATATAACTAATATTAGTTTGTGACACTTAATATGACTAATATTAGTTTTTGACACTTAATATGTTTATTGTTTATTGCTGCTGAACTATGTGGCTGTATCATGTATGTCACTACCATACCATCATAATTCAATCTCAATGTTACTCACTACCTGTGCAGTAACCTGTTTTAGTTATGTGCAATATATATCATGTATATTTAAGCTTATATTAATTACTGCCTTGAAATACTTATTCATAAAAAGTCATTGTACTTACACCGTTAAAATTATACCATGTTGTTGATTACTATTTTCTCTTTAGGGCCTTGTAAATATAACACATTTCATTTTCACTTCTTGGTACTTTATTTATGTACTCTTATTGCATGCTTTAGTATTTCCTGTTTGTTCCATTTTTATTTTTATTTTAAGCAAGTCAAATCGGTTCTTCTCATCCTGAACATTTCATTGTACTTGTGTTAACCTGCATTTGACAAATAAACACAACTTCAACTTGAACCACATAAACTGAGCAGGATCTGAACCTCAGGAAAGTAATATCTAATGATGTAAACTAATCAGGTAAAAACATAAGTACCGGTAGCAGAAGACACAACCACCCCAGACCACAGAAAGGTAGAACATAAAACCATGAAGGGAATAAATCTAAAAGTAAACTCTCAGGACTACCGGTAGCTGAAATCCACAGATCCGACACTCTTCAGTCTTTGCCCCAACAACTTGACCCCCCAGCAGAGTCCAAAACTGTCCAGGCTGGCCTTGTCTTTCAGCACGTCCTCGATGAAGCACAGCCTCTTGACTTATGTAAATTCTCCACCATTCTTCTGTCAGTCATTGGATCGCTGGCTGAGAATTTCAAACCTCTGTAGCAGCAGGCACCTGACTAAATAAACTGACGAGCTGTCAAGCTGGAGGGGAGAGGGGAGGGGATCATGTTAGGCGATAAAAGTTGTATCCCACCCCCGGTACGTTTATCCTGCTGAGGTCCCAAAGCAGTGGGTCTGTGTGCCTCTGTACGCCGCTGTGTCATTAATACGAGGTGTCCCTGTGGAGCGTGCAGCGGTGGCTTAGGGTTTAATCACAGCCAGGAGGCGAGAGAACAAGCCTCAGCAGCCCCTAATCTCCTCTGTGGTTAGACACATTTGGTCAGAGGAGCTTTGAACTTTACATCTGCTCATATCTGATCCCTCCGGGCTTTCCTTAATACCATATGTAAATGCAATAAGGATTGATGAATTAGCTCATAACAACCATTTCCTAAGATATATTATATGTCTTTGTTTAGCAACCACAATCACATTTCCCTCTCTTGCAAGTCAGTGTGATTAAAATCTTCATTAAATCAAAATTGCATGCTGTCTTTTGTCTGAGTGTTATACACATTGTGTTTTCATTAAATGATTCCTCGTTGTGCCGTTCTGTCCCCAGGCTCGTGTGCCGCACTGGGAGGGCTGCATACGACAGGACGGAGTTTGTCCAAGTGGACGTGGAACAGAGTGGAACAGGAACGTCAAAGGAGAAGTTTTCATATTTAGTGAGTCATCTGCAGCCTTTGACCCCCCTGCTGCTTTCTGTTCTGCTTGTCTCTTCCTCTGCATGCTTCTTCTTTGCTCTTTTATTCCTTCTCCCTTGTTTCCCTCTGCCGGGGAAGCCTTCCCAAGTGTCAGCTGAGTGTTAACAGATGCGTATGATTCAGAGGAACACTGGTGTGTGTGAGAATCTTCAAACGTCCATCTGAACTAAGAGTTATTGTCATTTAGCTTTATCTGCCAACAGAAACAAACATGGTGATAGTTGGAACGTCCCTTTGCTCTAAATTCGCCATGGACTGAGGAAACCTAGCTAGCACGGTGTTCATTAACCCCAACCCACCTCTCTAGAGTAGGAATATTCAACCCATGGAAATACCCGTAGAAGCCTTTGTTTTTCTTTGTTAACAGACAATGAGTAGTTCATACTCACAGTTGGATCAGTCTATCATTTCACAACTTGTGCATGTGTCATCCCACAGAGCAACAGCCCTCATCCCAGAACTTGTCTTTATAAAATGAAGACCTAGCATTCCTTGAAGGAATGCACATCACCCACTCCATGAGAACAAACGTCAAAAAGCAGCAGCTTCCTTGTGTTTCTATAAGTTTATTAGTTTTAATCAGGTTGAGGAGGAGAACCAGGGGAGAAAAAACATTTCTGGAGACAGGATATGTGTCTCTGGCTGCATCTCCTTCCTCCAGATTTTGAACGGAAACATCTGCCTCCTTACAGCCACTCAGACAAGCCCAAACACAATAGGTGTGCCCCATCTCTACACACTGAGGAAGTGAATCCTGTCAGCAAGGATAAGAAGCATCCCTGGAGGTGGGGGTCATGGAGTGGATAGAAAGTTAAAAAAGCACAGGAGTGCTGATTCGGTTAGCTGCAGATTTTGGGGGGGTGGGGGTGGGGGGTGGATAATCATCTTTGCCTGAGGATTTTCCTTTTTGTGTGCATGAGTGAATGTGTTTCCATATGTGTAAGTTAGAGGGTGTGAACATGCTTTTTATGTAACCACAGTATGGCTGCCCGGCCTAAAGGTCTGCTTCAGCTGCAGAGGAACGTAACACGGTGTGGGCCGTCTTCACAGTTTTCTTCACTGAATTACTGTTGTAGTCAGCAGCTGTCTCAGCCCATCTGTAAACACTGGACAGTTGAACTTCAGACGGTGAGGAGAGTGTTTAATTTAGTGCCAAGAAAAGAGTCACGGAGGAAAAGCCCAGTTTGACCTAAAGAAGCTGCATTTTCTGTGAAAACGCAGTGTGAATGCTGAGTGCTGGATGACGTTGCCGAAATTTACTGAAGAAGCTAAAACGGAGTTGTCACATCTAAAAACACAGGAAACTAGCTAAAATGAGCTCAATTCTATCTAAAAGCTGAATGTAGAGAAACTTGCTAAAAGCTTACTAAAAGCTAAAAGCAGCAAAATACTAGCTAAAATTAGTAAAAGGATAACTAGAAGGTAGGGGTAGCAAATGCTAGCAGCTAAAGGTATCGAGAGGCTAGTAAAAAGATAAAGTAGCAAAAAAGTAATTTGATGGAAAAGTAGCTAAAAGTTAGCTAAAAGCTAAAAGTAGCAAAACACTAGCTAGAAGTAGCAAAATGTTTATTAAATGCTAAAAGTAGAAACAAGCTAGCCAAAAATCTAAAGTAGCAAAGGCTAACCAAAAGATTAAAGTATGGACTAGTAAAAAGGTAAATAACAAAAAAGTAATTGGAATTAAAAGTAGCAAAAGGTTAGCTAAAAGTTAACAAAACACTAGCTAGAAGTACCAAGTCTTCTTAAAAACTAAAAGTAGAAAAATGCCAGCTAAAATCTAAAAGTAGCTTGAAGCAAAAGTATCAAAATGTTAGCTAAAAAGTTAGTAACAAATTAGCTAAACGTTAAAGTACCAAAAGGCTAGTTAAATATAAGAGGCTTTCAAAAAGTAACAATTGGCTTACTAAAAGCTAAAGATAACAAATGTAGCAAATGGCTAATTTAAAGATAAATTTTGCTGATTGGAAGCTAAAAGCTAAATATATTACAATGGTAGCTAAAAACTAAAAATAGAAGAATGGTGGCTAAAAGCTAAAAGTAGAAGAATGGTGGCTAAAAGCTAAAGGCCAGCATATATCACAAAATGCCTGTCTTCTCCATTGATAGAAGCTGCCAGATGTTTGAAGGTAAATCTGATGTTTTGTTTGTCTTGTCTGGTTAAATGCAGATTCCAAAGCTGCAGTCCATAGAGCCTGAAAAAGGTTCCTGTGCTGGAGGAACCAGAGTCACCCTCAGAGGGGAACATTTGGATATTGGCTCTCAAGTTAGAGTCAAGGTCAACAACACACTGGAATGCAACATCACAGAGTGAGTACAGTTTGATAGTGTCTGAGTGTGTTGGTTTGTTTGTTGGAATATGGCTCATAAACCACTCAATGGTTCGTGAGCCATCAAATGTTAACAAAAACAGCAATAGCTCCAACATCATCATAAGATGCTTTTAGTCCAAAACTCTGACCTCAAAGGGTGGCAGGCAATATGCATGCTTTTAAGTACTGCTAGGCTTTTAATTTCAAACATCTTTTCTTTGTTTGTGGGTCTTTGAAACCTGACCTGGATTTGCCTCAAGTGGCAAGTCTCAGTGAATTTGCCCCCCAACTCCCCACCCCAGTGCTTGGACTGTTTCGTTTGCTTTCCACGTATTAAGTCTTTTTTTAATAGCAGATATTAAATGCATGGAGTGGTAATTAAATATTCATGCTGAATGGCTTTGCAAGGCCTACATATCTTACTCACAAGATTAAATTCAGCATTTTTACTTGTTGCCATAGCGCATACCAAAATAGCTTTCATGACTTCTGTGAAAGCCTGCCAAGCTGCAATAAAATGACTTTTAATTGTAAGTGGAAACATTATTAGGATTAAACAGTTTTAGATGTCACAAGTTATGTGGTAACGATATGTACCTCTTTTTTTCAAAGGAAAACTGATGAAACGCTTGAATGCATCATGCCTCCAGCCCTGCAGGCTCACGCTGAGTCAGTGTTGGTGTGTGTAGAGTTTGAGGATCATCCATGTGATGGTTTGGAGCTCAGCACCACATACACCTATGAGAAGAACCCCACTATCGACTCCATCCATCCAAAAAGGAGCTTCCTCAGGTGAGCAGGCTGCTGCATGTACCACAAGCATTAAAAATTCCCTTGGCCTCATTCCCAGTCCCACATCAGGAGTGAGATGCTTTTGTCGTCCTGCTTCGGTGTAAAAACCCATGCAAGTTGGTGGCCAACCTTTGACACAGTTACTGTAGACGTTTTTGTATTATCGTCCAGAGGCTGACAAGGGTCTTGCTCGTGCCTCAGTTTACAGTATGTGTTTGTTTGTCTCCCTGTTAGCAAAATCTCATGAAGCACTGGACAGATTTAGATTAAAAGCTGTTTTTTAAAAGTAATCATTGAATGAGATTGTGCAAAACCTCTGTTCCAAGGTTTGACCAAACACAACTATGACATCATCATAAGATGATTTTAGTGTAAAATGCTGGAATAATAAGGCGATGGATGATACATAACCTCAAGGAACCCTAGACTTTTAATCTTATTTCTCATTTTGATGTATTTTGTTAAGAGTTTGACACATTTTCGTGCTGACTGACTTGTGGTTCTGTCCTTGTGTGTTTCAGTGGTGGCAGGACCATCACTGTAACTGGCCAGGGTTTCGATCTGGTGCAGAGCGTCACAATGAAAGTGTCGGGAATTGGGCAGATGGTGAGTGATCAGCTCAAGTGTCCTGATGCATGCTCAGTAATCCAGGTAGTTAAATCTAACAAGGTAGAAGAATCCATCCAGAGGACTTGGCACAACCTTGTTATATCAGCTGAAGTGTTTTGATTCCTCTGAGAATAATAATTTAATTACCGGTATATAAACAAAACACAAGTACAAAGTTTACTAATGCTGCTCTCTGGTTTTCTCTCCAGCCCTGTGCTGTGCTCTCCCCCACCTCCATCATCTGTTCATCCCCGGCATCCAGTCAGTCCCAGGAAACCTCTGTGCAGTTCATCCTGAATGGAGTCATCTACTCCGGGAACGGCCCTTCCTCCTCTGATAATGAGCCCAAGAAAGAAAACGGGGAGCCTCGCAGAGGTAGCTTCCTGTTGGAGTATGTGGAGGACCCTCAGTTCTTCACCGCCAACAAAGAGAAGCTGATCAAACACCATTCAGGAGAGCCACTGACTCTCATCATTAATGTAAGTGACACTGTTGAGAGAAGAAGGTCAACTGTGGATATATGTTTTCTTTGAAAATACAGCGTGAATGCTAGTGTTGACTGGCTTTGCTGAAGTTTGCTGAAGAAGCTGGAACAGTTTAAGATACATCAGAACACTTACTAAAGGATAAGGGAGTAAAACAATAGCAAAAACTTTAAAGTAGAAAAGCAAAAACTACCAAACATTAGCTAAATGCCAAATTTAGCACAAGGCTAGCTAAAAACTAAACATAACTCAATAGAAGCAAAAATGATAAAAGTAGCAAAAAGGCTAGCTGAAAGCACCGAAAGGTTGGCTATAAGCAGAAAAGGTTAGCTAAATGTAGCAAAAGGATTGCCAAGATGCTAGCTGAAGCCTAAAGATGTAAAAGGCTTGATGAAAGTAGCAAAATGCATCAAAACAGTAGCTCAAATTTTATAGTAGCAAAGAACTAGCTAAAAACTAAAAGTAGGAAAAGGCTAACTAAAAGCAGCCAAAGGTTGGCGAAATGCAACAAAAGGTTAGCCAAAAGTAGCAAATGTCTGGCTAAAACCTAACGTTGTAAATGCTAGCTAAGAGCATCAACATGCTAGTTAAAAGTAACAAAACACAAGTCAAAAGCAACGTCAGCTAAAACAGGGCTTCATTTGTAAACAGATCGATGCCAGAACGCAAATAACAGGCGGGCCAGTTGGGGGTGCGGGGTCTTCCCCCAGAAAATTTTGAATAAAGTAGATGTGATTTCCTGCATTTTGGTGTATTTTAATGGGTTATTAAACATCTGTGTTTACCTACATTTGTAAACATTCACATCCTACCCCCCAGCTTACTTGACCGTTTCGAGCAGACTCTTCTCCACTGAATTCACTGTCCGACTCCACATGTGAAACCTTCCAAGCACCTCCTCTGTCTGCTCATGGCAGCTGCCCATGTGGGCTCCAGCCAGCATATGACTGCCTGGTTAGCTTGAGTGACTCTCACCCCCACCACTCTTTTAGGGGCAGAAATGTTTTGTAAGGGTAGAGGTGGGAAGAGGCAGCTCGTTTGTGATATTAAGAAGTTGTAAGTGGCAGTTGTGTCTGAAATGTGTGTTTATGTAATTATTTTCAGTTTACATGTCCAGTATATGGTTTATTTGTTCAAGGCAGTCATATTTGTTCATAACTTTATTATTAGGAAGCCTGAGAGTTACCAGATTCAAGCAAACAGTTACTGGAACATACCCTGTCAAAATAAGAGTCCCAGATCCTGTTCCAGCAGGATCTGGTTCAAATTAAGTACTGAGCTAAAAGTACTAAAACGGTAGAAAGCTTAATTTAGGAAAAGGTCAGCTAATAACTAAAAGTAGCAAAATGGTAGATAGAAGCTAAATGTAACAAAAAGCTAGCTTAAAGCAGCAAAGGGTTAGCTAAAAGTTAAAACTTCAGTGTTATGACCTTTTCACATTCACAGATAACACTGTTCAGAGGAATACTGACAGGAGTGAAGAACGTAGTCGGCAGACATATAATTGAAACATTTTGGATGTGGAAAATATAGAAGCGGTATCTTTTATTTGTGAAATGTGTTTTCTAAAATCCAGTAAGTGACATGATTGTGGACGGGGTTCTCTTTCTTCTTTTTAGCATGGGTGATGTGCAAATCACTTAGTATGCAGATCAGATTTTATGGGACCATTGTGAGACAAAATGAACAAACAAACCACCTCAAAGACAGAACGAAAAAGGATTAATTTCATAATTTTCTCAGATGGATTACAATACATATTTGCATTTGACTTTTGTCAATATTTTACAATTTGTGTTTTGTTAATGGGGACACATGCTGAAAGCACAGAGCTTAAAATGCAGTCCAAGAATCCTATTACCAAACACAACTCTGTCGCACTCGGCTTACATTAAAATTATATTTTTGGATGGTAATATTTAGCAGTTAAGGTGCTTTTGTCATCTGAGCTCTTAGTGTTTGTTTACTAATATTTCTAATCATGAAAGACAAGTGATTGTGTAATTACCTGTCTAGGTTTGTTTGTTTGTTAGCAAAATATGTCATGAACTAGTGGACAGACGTTAACGAAACATAGAACGTAAGTGTAAGAAGTTTGTGCATCTATAAAAAACACAAAACTCACTAAGATGCAGTCGCTTTTATAGATACTGAGTTCTAATGTGGCGTCGTAGTAGCTGAGAGTCGTCCACACCACATGTTCTGAGTGCCAACAGCTCGTACAATAGCTGTATATAAAACGTGGTGCACTAGCTTTCCTTCAAGGAGGGCTTCCCTCATTATTTTTCATTTTAATGTCAGTCGAAGTTACATTAAACATTTTATTTGAAGATTTTATAGTTTTTCAGCAGTTTTAACCAGATGATGTTGGACGAAACACTTTAAGGTCATTTTGTTACCCGACAGCTCAACGAGCGTTGACCTTCTGCTGCTTGACAAAACATGTGGAGTGACTGATTCATTTGAAAGGTTTTTCTCTGCAGCTGATGAAAAACAACGTTATTGTAAAACATATCGAGATTAAAATTATAAATATTTGCTGACAAACACAAACCATTGGCCCTACAATTAACACACGAGCTGTACAACTCTAAGGTTTGATCAAATGTTTTTTTTTAGCTAATATTATTTATTTTTGGCTCCAACAACATGACAACCTGACTGTGCACCGCAGACTGAGCCGAGTGTGTTCTCATTCAAATTCTCATAAACCAGAGGCTCATAAAACACATCAAAGCCCCTGTCCTGTTGAACATGTTGATTTCTGTCAGAGGTGTGTGTGTGTGTGTGTGTGTGTGGCTGCGCAGCGTGACGTCTCATGTTTGTACGCTCTGGCTGATCTAAGCACCTGTCTGCTTGAATCCATCACCCCAAAGGGCCGCTGGCTGTGACGCTGTGTGGCGTGCATAAGTGAACAGCACAGATATGGAGTTTGAACGTGATGCCACTTCCTCTTTATGTGCTGGCGTGCACTGGGAGGAGACCACCGCAGGACTGCTGCCGCAGACTGTTGACACGGACAACTCCTTTGTTGTTTCCTGTGCTTTATATTTTATTTTTAGGAAGGTGGATTCTAGTTGTGGTGGACCTGAGGGGAGGAGAGAGGCTGGAGACAGAATATGTTGTTTTATTAAGGAGCTTGGGATCTGGCCAGTCTCTGTTAAAGAGCAGTATATGTGTGTAAGCTCTGCTTTTATTTTACTTTGGACTTTAGAATGCAGCTTATTTTTTTATCTGACTAAAGTTTGTGTTGAGAATATGAGAGATCTAGGCTTCATTGTACATCATTTCTGCATTACACTCAACCAATTTTGTGTTTTAGTTTATGTTCTTAGTGTCTGCTGTGAGGAAGCACTTGTTGACAAAGACCCGGGAGGCTGCATCCTGCAGGAGGGACCCATAGGGTGTAATCACAGAAAGGAAACTCTAGTGATAAACATGCACGCTTCCTCACTTGGCCTAATTACATCGAAGGGAAATTGCAGTCTCATACTGAGGCCAGGGCAGTATTTTTGAACGTCTGGCCATCATTGTGAGTAGCAGTCATAACAATCATAATTTTGTGTACACCAGGTTAATTGCAACAAAAAAAAAAAGCTGCTTTCATTTGATCACCAGGAAATTAAACAAACTTAGTTTGTAAAATAAATAAATAAATAAATAAATAAAATAAAAATCTAAAATAAGTAAATAAATAAATAAACCAAATGTCAAAGATATAATCCACCTACTTCGGTTTCACGTTGCCAGGTTGTGTACATTTGGCTCACTTTGCTGACTGATTTTCTGAGTGGGTTTTTACCTTTAAGTAAAGGATGAATATAACTCATCCATTGGCTCACACTCAGATCAGAAAATCATTTTCACTTAAACTGTTTTTTTTTTTTTTGTAGTGCATTACTTGAACATATGAAAGTAAAAGTCATAATTATTACATGATAAAGTACAGACTCTCAGCTTTAATTTGACAGTAAGTTCAACCAAAGTGGAATAAGCATGCAGTAAGTAAAGCTTCCTAACATGCAAAGCTCCTTTTCAGAGGTTGAAGTACTCCATGGACTCAAAGGCTCTTTTATGAAAAATATAGAACAATAAGATATATAATATACAAGTTGGAGCTAGTGCATGTGAAGATTCTCAGTCATCCAGGACATGATAAAATCAAAAAAGTTCAATACAGAAACAACTGGACTTTATTTGTAGTAAGAAGAGGAATGAAACATCTTCATACGACAAATAAAGTCCAGTTGTTTCTGTATTGAACTTTTTTGATCATAGCTCATAAAGATGTTTGTATTTAAACCTGGACATGTGAGCAGACATAGAAGAGTATATGAATCTTACTGTCGCAGATGATCATCATACACACAACAAGCCTCGCAGCATCAGTTTGATCTCAAAGTAAAACTAATACTCATAACAAAAACTAGAGTACTGCTGAATGATGCTGATGATGACATGGGCTGAAGAAGCTGAAATCAGGCTGTTAAAGTGGACAGAAGCAGAACACAAGCTAAAAGTAGCTGAACACTAAATAAAAGCTAAAAATAATGAACAGAAACTAGAAGGCAGAAGTAGTAAAAGGTTATCTAATAAAATGTTAACTGGAAGCTAAAACCCAAAAGACAAGTTAAAAGCTTAAAGCATGTAAGACTAACTAAAAGTAACAAAATGCTAGCCTAAAGCAAAATCTAGAAAAATATTAGCTAAAAACTTAAAGTAATAAAAATGCAAAAGACTAGCTAAAAGCTAAAAGTTTGTCTAACTTAAAGGCAAAAGTTGCCAAATGCTAGTTATATGTTAAAAAGGCAGAAAGCTAAACATAACAAAAGGCTAGCTAAAAGACTCAAATGCTTCTTCCTCTTCTTCTTCCTCTTCTTCTTCCTCTTCTTTCAGCGTTTCCCTCGTCGGGGGTTGCAACAGCGAGTCGTCCTCCATCTCAGTCAAGCCGTGTCTTTTCATTTAACTTTCTTTTTTTGGCCACCAGGCTCCTGGTTTTGTCAGAGTCAGCTTCAGGTGTTTGTAGTTGATCACAAATATCTGTTCGTCTGTATCTGTACATTTAGAAACCGTTGTGAGACGTGTACAAATGTAGAAGATGATCATTTTACCTTGGTGCAATATGTCAAATGCTACATAGAAGCTACAAGAAGCAACAACAACAACTAAACCTAGTTAAAGGCTCAAAGTGACCAAAGTCTAACCTAAAACTTGATAAATTAAGTAAACAGGTCACTTGAAGTTAAAAATAGAAAAGGGCTGGTTAAAAGTAACAGTGTGAGTCAGTCTGTATGTGTTTGTTTTCAAGATGGTTTTCTGGTCTTTGGTGTTATTTTGCATTTTCAGTCTCTTGTATTTTCCCCTCATCTGGTCCTGCTCTGCCTCTCCTGATCCTCGATGTCTTACCCCACGTGTTTGTAGTCGTCTTTCGTTGGTGTCCTCTTTATATACAGTACCTGTCTCTCTCTTTACATACCTGTCTCTCTCTTTATATACCTGTCTCTCTCTTTACATACCTGTCTCTCTCTTTACATACCTTGTTCGTGCATTAGGTGTCTCACCCTCATGTTCCAGTGCCAGAGCCTTTTGTTTTTGTAAATTAAATTAAATTAAAGTACTAATAGGCTTTCTTACTTTAATCTCTGAGTTTCTGTCTGCAACCTGGTTCCAGCACTGCACAAATATGACAAGCAGAATAGTAATTAGAAGCTAAAAGTAGCAAAAGCCTAGCTAAAACCTAAAAGCAGCAGAATGTAACAGCAATAAAAAAACGAGACCACTCAGTGGACACGGTGTCCTTTTGTTGAAGCGGGACAGCAGCTGCTGACACAAGTATGTCTTCTGGAGACACTACAGCATATCCACTTACAGCAGCGTTTCTGAGTGACAGGGCAAATTGTTCTAAAGACAGTTTTATGTGAAAATATCTTGGGAGTCAAACACGTCATCCAGACTTTCACTTGTTCAGTCCCCTGGCTGTGACTTGAACAACAAGAAACTGAGCTAAAGGGACGGAGCTGCACAGGATGAGCAGTTGTGTCTCAGTATTCCTACATCTTGAATGTATCTGTCAGAATTGTATATACATATAATGTACAGTATTAGAAATTTATATACTGTATATATTCTGTACT
>JARVGV010000111.1:8002713-8014358 GCA_031762435.1 Hypsolebias longignatus
TATATATACAGTATATATATTTATTTATATACTGTATACAGTATATAATATATAGCTGTTTTTGTCATCCATCTATTTGTGTCCATACTTTTTAAATAAACTTGAACGACTCAAGTATCAAGGTTTACACTAATAGTCAAAACTTTGTTGTAGGGGTGTGCTGATGATAAGTATTACCTCTGGCAATGTCCAAACACTGCATAGACAGCATCCAGTAATAATACCCAGCATCGTTGAACCTGTTCTCCACCACTGCATTGTGGGTAAGCTGCTCGAGGACTTTCACAGCTTCATCCTGACATCCAGCCTTATGAAATGCTGACAGGTAGAAAAGAAACAAACAATTGCTTTAACAGCCGTTAATTCTGGATTTACAGGGACAATGCAAAACAAGCCACACTTGTTTATATATTTAGGTATGGCTGACCGAACTGGTTGTAAACTGTCAGGATCTATGTAATCCCCAGCAGCTATTTCATACTTGACAAGCAGCTACAGTCTGCTGTAGCTTTATCAAAGTTAAAGTTTGATAAAGAAATGCTCCTGGCTTCAGTTACTCAGCAGTGATGACTTGTCTCTTCAAACAAGAAAGCTTTTCTTAGCAAGCTCGATTGCTACCACCATGGTAAATAAAAATACTAAAACTAATACCGGTAAATATTTTGTAATATACATTCCTAATGTAAGATAAATATATTCTTTTAAATAAGGGAATTCTTCTATTTACACATACACATTCAAAAAGTAATTTGTATACAAGTAAAAAAAATAAAGTTATCAATGTTATTCTATGTTTTTCAACATAATAACAAACAGCAGTCTTTTCTAATTATAAAAGCTGTTTGTGAACATCAAACCCCAAAGCACTTTGACTTTGAAATCCCAACAAGCATGAGCTCTATTCTTCATGTTTCTATTATTGGGTAATTAGAAGCAGCTTTTGGGAGTCGACCCCAACTGTGACCCTGCCCCCACAGTCACAGTGGGGGTTAGAATGTATTAGTGGCAAACATTTATTAGCAGGTCTAACTGGACAGAAACCACATCCAGCTGCTGTGGGTTACTTTTAGCAACAGACACAAATTCCTTCTCCTGAGAGAAACACAAACCGTGTCAAACTGACAGGACTGCAGACATCAGCAGCAAAAGACAACAATGTTTAGTTTGGGCCTCCATCAAAATAAAGTGCACAATACATTGTACTAAAACAGAACAATCCAGCCTGTAAGCGTTATGACAGTGACTACAATATCTATTTGTAACTGAACTGAATAATACTTTAGGAATACACAGATAAATCACATTTTGTAATACAGTATAAACTGAGGGTGAATGAATGAACAAAATGTTGCCAAGTGCTGAAATGTTTACGGCCTAACAGAGGGAGAGGAGTGATTTAAATGTGCAGAGGTCACCTGGTCGTTCTGTTTGCAGCTTCTCAAACATGAGCTGTGGACATCAAATGAAGCATCAGCAGGTAAATCACCTGAAATCTTCTTAACAGACAAACTCGTAGCTCAATGTGCTTGTGCACAAAAACAATCTTTCAAAGTGACATTTTGAGAATAATTTTTATTGCTAACAAGTACTAAAGCTGATGAAACTTTACTGTTTGTGTCTAAACCACAGCTCTTCAACTTGTCAGAGTTTGAGTGTTGTTTAGAAAACTTTTGCTTTTTGGGGAATTGTCTGAAATACAGAAACAGCTCTGTTAGCTTCAATAACCAAAAATGAAAAGTTACCAAGAGCATCCAAATCAGTTATTAAAAAAAAAAAAAAAAAAAAAAAAAAAAAAATACATAAAACTGGACCTTATGCAGGAGGCTGCCAATAGTGTGATTCATGCACTTTATTCATCTTTTAGTGTCTTTATCAAAAACAGACAAACAAGCAAACAAACAAATAAATAAATTAAAATAGAAAATCCCAAACCTCTGATTTTCCAGCACCTTATTTAGGAGACTGACTGCTCTCCATCTTGAAGGGATAGTTCAGCTCTTTTAAAGAAGGGTTCAGTGAAAACCTGATGTAGATCGCTCATTGAACAGTCTTAGTTTGGACAAATAAAGTTTTATTTAGACCCAGTTGATGAACTAGACCGATCAGAGCAAAACCCAACATGAATTATTGTAATCTTAATGCTAATGTGTAAACTTTTACACCGCTGACAATTTCACACAATCCTATTCTGAGATTTGGTTATTCAAAGAAAAAAGAAAATCTGGGGGAAGTGCTACAACAAAAGTGCTATTGTTTATTACGCTATGGCTATTTGAGCTTGCAAAGTAAGCACAGAGTTTTATGTAATGTACATTGTAGATGATCAAAAGTGTAAGAGTTCATAAAAATATGCTTAAATGAACCGTTACTACTTTTCTACAATCTGCTTTAGTCTTGGTCCTCTCTGACTAGCCCTTAGCTTATCAGTTTGATAAGAATTAAATTATATTTCTCTCTAAATTGAGGTTGTTGAAAGCGCTATCTACAACAGGTAAGATATTAACTATGCATAGCTTTCCACAGAACCTCACTCAAAAGATTTAAACTATCCCTTAAAGTCCCAAAACAATAAACAAAACACTTCAACAGCTTTCAGCAATGATGACCTTTAGAACTACCGGTGTTTGGTCTCCCTGTAGAGATGCAGCAGACCAGAATGTACCTGGATTACAATACTTCATTGCTGCCTGTCGCAAACACACACAATCAACAAAACACACGACTACAAGCAAATCTAAATACAATCAGACCTGTTCAGTCATAAAATCCGAATTGAGACAAGCAGAGGAAGATTATGTAGAGGAGGAAATATGCATGCTGGGATTATAATTATAAATCTATGAGCTGATTATAACTATGGTTACAGTTGGTAATCATCATCAGAGCCGCTTGTAGCACTGGTGATTAGAAGCAAGCATGCATGACATTCAGTGAGCAGGCTGCACAGCTCTGTCCTGCTCCAGCCAACAGAATCAGGTTTTATAGTGGTTATGGGAAAATCTTAAGAAACTAATGAAAGAAAAAAAGGTTGTGTCCAGAACAGACCTGATTTATCGCTGACTCTATAACCACATGTTCTCTAAAGCAATCCTGCAGGTAGACATTTTAAAAAGTTGCAACAAGTTGACTGACTAAAGGTAAAGGTGAAGCTCTGACCTTTTTGTGCCTCCTCAAAGCGATCGTTTTCAGCCAGCCACTGGGCGTAAGGCACAAAGACGTCACTTTTGAACTGAGGGTGCTTCTCCACCAGCGAGAAAGCCTGAAAAACAGAAGTGAGGATGGAGAACCCATCAGATGTATTGCAGCATAGATGTCCAGTTGACAAGTAATAAATGGAGAACAGCGCTGGAATTCCTCAAGCGCTCAAGGCTCACCTGCGGTTGATTAGGCAGATATAAGTTACCACACACTTTTCATGAAAACACACGTTACCCCAAGTCAAAATATTTCCATAACATTATTAATTAGATGGAAACAAAACAAGAGTGTATGAGCCGGGCTGATTTCACACTCAATTACAACTACAAGTGTGGCGTTGTTTGAATGACAAGCTGCTGCAGCGCCTCGTGGACACAGTTTCCTGACATGGTGACTAATTAAGCTCCCTGTCCTGTGGCAAAAGCTGAGCCAAGAAACACACGCATTTAATTTGCCATACAGTTACTAGACCGTCTGGAGGGGAAGGTGCTTCTCAGACCTGTGAGTCTAAAGTCATTTGATCAAAGTTTTGGAGAAGAGTGGGATTAGAGAATAACATCCAATAAGATCTGTGCAGCAGAGTGGCCTGTTTCGGTGTCCTCCTCCTCGAGTGATGCACACAAAACCCAACAAGTCTCTAAACCTCTGCCTCCTCTCCTCATTCTTTCTCTCGGAGGATTAAATAAACATTCCAAGAAGCATGTCATCAAGATCTGATGTTCTGTTTTTGGCTCTGGTGTTTCCACGTGCAAATCACCGAGGCAAATATCCTCAGCGATTTTAACTCGATTACAAATCGCAGCTGGATTAAATAAATGCAGTGTTTTCTTATAATCTGAGCCACGTGATCCACCCTGATGATTGGAAGCAGAATATAGTTTCAAGCTGATAGGTTTTCAGTGCAAGCATAATGATGTGATTCTTACTTCATCATCATCTTCATCATAATGCGGGCATGGAATCAGAGAAAGCTTGATGATTAGCTGTGGACTGTGTGTGTGATTTTGTTTGTCAGTAAACGAGAAAATTAGGCAACGTATTGTCTTAGTGTTTGCATTCAGCTGCAGGTATCCATCTTTTTGGGTCATGGGCATCACTGGTGCTCATATCCAGCTATCACTGTGCAAAAAGTGGGGTACACCCTGGACAGGTAGTAAGTCCATGACAGGGCTGGTGGTCCTGATGTGACTGTCAGCTCAACTCAAACAAATGTTTGTTGTTGATTTCAATGAAAGAGACAACTATTAAATGTGGGAGTTTGCTCATGATTTAGAGAGCCTCAGCAATTTATTACAAGTAGTTGCACATAATTCATATTAAAGTTATTTGACAGCCTCTGAACTTTCTTTGCGTATACAGCAAGTTTGAGAAGGTGCGATTTTAAGCATCAAACCTCTTCCCAGTGTTGGGTTTCCACATGCAGCTCCACCAAAGCCTTCAGGTCTCCCATCTTGGAATAAGTCTCTGAGGCGTAGCCATGGTGTTTCAGTCTCTTGAAGTGGTATGCACACTTCGCCAGCGGTTCACGCTCTGCCTTGTCTAGCTTACGGGCGATGTCGATCAGCCTTCATGAGAAAAGAAGAATAAGTACACAGATAGGGTGACGGCAGATAAACCATCATTTTGGTGTCTGCTGTACTGAGCTGTGCTCATGACCCCAGACAAAATGTGAATCAGTTGAGGTCACAGGCTGAATCTGATTCAGGTTAAAGAGCTCGAGTGAGCTGGACTGATCCACCTGCAGCACCACAGAAGGCTTATGACATACACAGTGGACCGCATGGAGTCAGCTGGGGTTCATGAAACACATATCTATTTGTCTAGCTTTTCACAACACAGACACAAATATGTGACACTGAACAGAATGATAATTGTTCACAGGTCTCAGTGGTTATATTCTTCCCTTGATATTTCAGATATGTGTTGTGGTTCAAATGTCAGAAACTTGATCGTGACACTTACTTTTGCTGCCTTGTGCTACCTATGTCAATGCTACACAGATGTCTGCTAAGGATCGTCAGTTAACCCATCAAGACTAGACAAAGACTAAGACAATATGTGTCTTGGCTTGAGTGTCAGACAGGTCTCCTCTCTTCCTCTTTTTAAATTTCTTTTATTTATTTTTTGGCTTTGAACACAGTGATCTAGTCTTTTATGGCACCTTAAAACACACCTGCTGTGAACCTGGTATGTGTATGATTTGTGTTTCTTTTCTTATTGTCTTAATCTATTGTTGTCTTATTGTACAGCGCTTTGTCTACCCCTGTGGTTTTTAAAACATGCTATAAATAGAAAGTTGATTGACTGATTGAGTACATGTCCTAATGCTTTTTGAAAAATTTGCCTTAAAAAAAGTGTACAGATTTAATGAAAACATACTTTTGTTGGTGTTTCTGCCTCCTGTCAGTGCACACCCGTGAACAACAAAGAGCAAAAATGTCTTGCAACATAACAGCTTAGGTAAGCAGGAATCTGTGGAAACTGAAACAGCAGGTTCACTTAAAAGTTTAAACACTTGCTGATTAATTTTGAACAAGTTGTTTATAAACTTTTCACTGGCATCGTGGACTTTTCATGGCTCCTTAGATTCAATTCTAGACACTAAAAACAACTGAAAGATCCACGCATGAGCTGAGGTGCTCTCACAGAACAGAAACCAGCAGCTTTAGCAGAAACCATTACAATGTCCCTGTTTAAACATGGGTAAACTGTTGCCTGTGAAAACAGCCTGAACTTTAATGGTAACTCTACACAATGATATATTACAAAGAAATACGGACCACCACTGAAGTGGAGGATTTATTGATCCCACATGCAGGAACTCCACATGATTAAAGCTTTCTTTACCAACTGCAAGTCAGCTGTTCATTCACTTTAGCATTCAAACAATATGACTGAAACAAAATAAAAGCTTTGAATGGAAGTATTTTCAGATGGTTCAACTGGTTTTATTTACAGGAAATCTCCAGAGCTCTTTGGTCCAACAGCACCTCTTTGTAAATCGCAAATATCAACAAGCAGTTTTAAAAAGTCAAATAGGAAAAACAATATTTCAGAGTCTAAGATTGATCAAGAATACTTGAAAGCCTTACATGTCTGCCCAGCCGTGCTCTCCAATGATGTCTATAGCTTTCATGTGTTCTCCGGCTGACAGGTACATCTCAGCTGCTGCGCGTGGCTCCTTGCTGCTTTTGGCCCAATCTGCCTGTTTTGCCATTAGCATGCGCGAGCTCTTAGGGTCGGTAGCCCCGACAAACTCCTGCAAACAAGAAGACAAGATAAAATACTACTTTGTTAGTGCCCAGCACAGAAAAATCACAAGTCACTGTAGCAACAACCATTACACAGAAAAGAAAAAAAAAAAAAATATATATATATATATATATATACTGTATACATACACAGTATATATTTTTTTTTTATTATTTTTTTTCTTTCTTCAAATTAAGCAACAACAACTAAATATATGTACAGGTGTATCCAAAATGTTAAAACATTTTCAAAAAGTTATATTTTTAGTCAGTCATTTCAGAAAGTGAAACTCGTATATAGATTAATTACACAAAGTAAAATAATTCAAGCCTTTATTATTATTATTTTTATTTTGATGATTCTGATTCACAAATAATGAAAAACCAAAATTCAGTGTCTCAGAAAATTAGAATATTGTGAAGAGGTTCAGTATTGTAAACTCCTGGTGTCACACCCTGATCAGATGATTAACTCCTGAACCAGAGACAGTCAAAAGCGTCTTACCTGCTGAGGACAAAAAGAACTGGATTGTTGCTCTGAGGCCCAATGTCCTCTTTTCAGATTGAAGTACATCTTCATGTCATTTGTAAATCAAGGTCACAGAGACTGGAGGAAGAGTGGAGATGTCCAGAATCCACATTGCTTGTAGTCCCGCATGAAGTTTCCTCAGTCAGGGATGATATGGGTCCATATCCTCTACTGGTGTAGGTCCACTGGGTTTTCTAAGTCCACAGTCAACGTAGCATCTACCAGAACATTTTAGAGCTGTTCATGCTTCCTTCGGCCAACGAGCTTTATGGAGATGCTGATCTCTTTCTCCAGCAGGACTTGGCTCCTGCCCACACTGACAAAGGTACCAAAAGCTGGCTGTGGAATATTCTAACAATCTGAGACTATAATATTCTAAATTACTGATAATTCATTTAGATTATTTATTGTTTGTAAGCCATAATCATCAAAATTACAAAACATTAAAGGCTTGAAATGTCACTCTGTGTAATACAGTATATCATATACGAGTTTCACTTTCTGAAACAATGACAAAAGAAATTGAACCTTTTCACAATATTCTACTTTCTTTAGATGCACCTGCATGCATATATGGTATTTATTTACCGTACACAACAAGACAACTACTAGACCACAACATACCAATTAAAAGTAAAAAAAAAAAAAAAAAACACCAACGGAAAAGAAAATAAAGTTTGTAAGTAAGGAAACACTGTTTCATCTAGCATTGTTTTGAATGTTTCCAGATAATTGTGTCATGTAATTATCTTTAATTTTAGAAACAGAAATAAAAAAAACTGAAGACCATATCAAACACAAAAATGGCTATAGCTCAATCATTTTTACGGATATTGGGCTAACATTTGGTGTGTGGTAGTTGAGTGTCATTTCTAATGCTTTCTCTGAGCACCAACACATTTTGTGACACATAACCTAACGTATAATATCACTTATCAAGGTTTGACTAAGAAGACTACAATTCCTGCATCTGCTCATTATAAGTTGATCTTTTGTAAACTCAAACAGGAAAGGTGATGGGTGATAGGTGTTCCTTTAAAGAATGCTTGACATTTAATTTTTACAGTTGTCAAGAAATTGAAAGTTGTAAAACCTCCCTAAAAATATTTTCTTTAACTGTTGGGCCACATTCAAACACATGTATATGTGTGGTATAATGTAAGACTGATACAAATAAAAAAAATTAAACAACAAATATTGTTAAATTGGACATTAACGTCACCATTAAAATGAAAATACTGTATATAAATAAATCAAAAGGTAGATGAAGAGAAGTCCAGATAAAATGGAAATCTCTATGAAAGTCAAGCCTGAGAGAAGAGGAGAAGTTGCACAAACATCAGGCCTTTCCTCTGGTCTCCTTCCTACCTAAAACAAACAGGCTCTGTGAGCAGCTGGCCTCACACTCACAAAAATATACAGTCACAACATCACAAGGATAAAATCTGATACATGCAGAAATACATATGAACAAGTCAGAGCTGTGTCATCTGCTCCAGCTGTGAATGTTATCCTTAAGATTACAACTGCGACCCCACTACACACCAACATCAAAGAGAATGAATTAGTTTCAGTTCCAACTGACTTTTTCAATAAAGTTGTTACTGTATATGAGAAATTTACTTCCCTTCATTTGTGCTCTGGATCAAGCTGAACAAGGGTATAAATGAGTTACCCAAGTTGTACAGGGGTATGCATAGAAAAAAGGCAACATCTGTGTATTTATTACATGATATATGTTAAGATTCCGGAGAAGTATGAGGAGATGAAAGACAGACGGCTAAGTGAGGCTGTCTGAACACAGCACAGGGCCCCAACTTGGCACAACTGCACACATTGAAGGAAAACATGTGTTCCCAACCCACAACACATGCAGAACTTCACTGGTCTGTTTGTTTGTATTGATATAAATGCATTACATTTTTTGTGCATTTTTGTCAGTGTTTTAATCACCTTAGCATACTCAAACATCCGCAGGTCAGTGTACATGCTCAGGGCTTTGGCTTCGTGGCCATTGCATTTGTAGAGGTCGGCTGCCTGGTGGAATTTCCCCTGGAAGGCGTAGACGTCTGCCAGGAACAGCTCATTGTCGTTCTCGCCCCGCTTCCTCCTCTCCTGCAAATCAGTCAACACAAATTCTGGCATGTGTGCAGATAAACATCACATACACACGTAGTTGCACATACGTGCACGCATGGACAAAAGCTCTGAGTGTCAGCTCACAAACAGACATAGCAAAACACAATGTGCTACAAATTATACTGGCTCAGAGGATTCAAGAAAATTCAGTTAAACATTCACTTTGTCATGCAAATATTTTATCTAATATATAACTTTTTTTTAAATCTATAAATAATTCTTCATTTTCTCCCCAGTATTTTACTGACAGAGGCACATTTTCAAATGTTTCTTCTAATTTTAAAGAGGAAGAGAGCAGAATCAGCAAAGTTCAAACAGAGGTTCTTCTTAGCAACCACAGGGATGTGAATGTGAGCAAACGTTTACCTGCGTCTGTAACTTGGATTCAGCAGGCTCATTCAAGATGCAAGTTCCATCTTTGTAATTTATAATAATTTAGTCCCAATGATAAAAATATATATATACTCCAGCAATAGCATGTGTACAATGCAATAATATTTTTGACTGGGTCTTTGATTGTGTCAGAACATGTTCTGGTCAGAACAGAAATAACCACATGAAAAACAAGTACTGAAGTAGCTTTTTTCTCTGATGAATAGGTATTACCTCAATGCTGTTGATCAGCTCCAGGTAGCGCAGATCTCTGATTCTAATGAAAGCCTGAAAATGGAGGGAACAGGGATGATTTAATGTACAGATTCTCAGAATCACACGTGGTGTAAATTGTTAACATTACCAGCTTCTTAAAGAGCCATTAACCTCTTTAGTTCTATAATTTTTTTATTTTATTTTATTTTTTTACCTAAATGACCTCCTTAAATTCAGCCAATAACAGTGCCACACTTCTAAAGGTGCTTTCACATAAGAAGCATAGAGTTGGTAAAGCAATGAGCTGGGGAGAATTGCACATGCAGTCAAACTGCACCCAAGTTTGTTGCTTGGAGACTGAAAATATATTGCGAAAGGAGTTGGACTTTTGCAGCTGCAGACCTGAATACAGGAAGTATCGGTCAGGCTGTCAGAGAAATGCAATGGAACGAAATTCACCAATTAAGAGGAGGAAGAGACGGGCAGCTGATAAGAAGGTGTGAGTTTATAATATTCTCAGACTTGGGAGAAATTTGACCCATTCAGGAGCTGCACAGACTGCCTCCAGGTCTATCTCAAACTGACATGTTGGGGAGAGAAAGCACCCTCTGTGATGGTGTCAAGACATCGTCATGCGTAAAAATGATTTTAACTTTATTGTAGTGCAAACCAGACGGCTTGCTCTTCCTTGCTCTCCACAATGCTTACATCAATAATTGTTTCTGCTGCCGTGAAACACATGAATGTGTCTGAAATCAAAGTGCAGAGCTCCCTGTTCTTGTGAAAGCAACGTACAGCTGAGCTGAAACACACAGGGCTCAATGAAAATGAAACCCTCATGAGAATTTTGTGGTACGTAAGTCTTATTACAGAGCTAGAGTCATATTTAAAACTTCACCCAAAAATGCTTTTTTTCTCCTGCCAAAACAAAACTGCAAATTTTAAACATCAGCGTAATAACAATAGTTTGCTGATGTGCTACAGATGTTACAAATGCATTCAGCTCTTGCAACAGAGCAAGAGCACAACATATTTAGTCACAGTTATAGTAAAATGTGCCATGTCTAGAAACACATTGTAAATGGTTCTAAGTCTGTTTTCAGAACAAATACAACCCAAACTCAGTGTAGAAACACCAAGGTTAAAACAACACTGGTCTTGTTTAGTTGGCTGCTTATAGGTTGGTATGTTGTGTCAATATCTTGCAGATAACATAAACCCAAAGATGAAAGCTTACATGCATAGTGTGAGAAATATATAAGCAAATACACACACACTCATACACATATACTGTACAGTAGTCCCTCGCTACTTCGCAGTTTGACTTTCATGGACTCACTTTTTTGCAGTTTTTCAACGAATGTCAACTTTAACATTACTCACGTGATTGGGACCATACGAAATAAAAAAGTTAATGGAAAAATATAAAACTTCAGACAGACGCTGCCATTTTAAAGTTTTTGCAGCTAAACAACTACACTACCCAGAAGTCAACAGTGCTTCCAGCTGCTACTTTCTGACGAAATGAAGGGAAAGTTTTAATCCATCTAGCCATACAGTGGATATCTAGTTATTTAAATAGAAGAAAACAGTTTGTACAGATTGACAAAGTTAGATCTGGTCTGTGAAATGTGTAATGTGGAGTACCTCAAGGTTCAGTTCTTGGGCCTAATCTGTTTACTTTGTATGTAAATGATTTAGTTAAGGTGTCTAGTATTCTCAAGTGTGTTTTATTTGCAGATGATAATACTTTCTTTTGTTCGGGTAGACTTAAATCAGATGTTTGAATTAATGAAGATTGAGTTTGTAAAAATTCATACTTGGTTTAAATTAAATAAATTATCACTTAACCTAGAAAAAACAAATTACAGTACAGTATATGATTTTTTTTTTAAGCCATCTATTGATTTTTTTTTTTTTTTTTTTTTTTTTAAAATTTG
>JARVGV010000111.1:8131319-8146176 GCA_031762435.1 Hypsolebias longignatus
ATCTATGTTCAAGGCACAACATTCTCTCAAATATTTTCTATGTAAATACTGTCCCATTACTGAAACTTAAGCTACTGGTGTTTGGACTCTAATGTAGTATGTGAACTAAACAAAGGCAAAAAGAGTGTAATTTGTTTTGGACTGCAGATAAAAATGTCTTATGGCCGAGTTTAGTTGAGAACAAAGCCAAAAAGTATAATGTATTCAGATATACCTAACATGTACTGTATAGTATACATACATACATACACACAATTTACAACAGATGTTGTTAAAAGAAAACCAACACTTGGATATATTCTGTACAAGATCAGATTATATACATCTGTTGCTCTTATGAACAGTGTAAAGCAAAGAGACTGTCCTGAAGACACCAACACATTTCAGTTAGCAGATCAGGTAGTCCTAGTGGATTTTGGAGAGGGGCTGGTCTCAGGGTTGTGCATGACAAAAGGCAAGGCTTGGATCCCTGGGTTTGCCATTGTGCTGTACGGCATCACTCTTGGAGCACCAAGCATCCCTACAGGAACCACAGAGCCTACTCGACTAGTCACGCCAGACCACTGTTGTGAATAAAGAGAACTGGAAGCTATCCCACTATAGGAGCCTGCTGGTACAAAAAAACCAGCAGGGAGCACCGTGGAGTTCGGTGCTAGGGCTGCAGGCATACCAGGGCCTAAACCTGTAATCACTGGGCATGGGAGCGGCGGCTGGAACTTGTTGGAAACATGACATTTCATCTGGAATGAAAAGGAGTTGTTGTAGAAAACTGTGCAAAGACTGACTCAAATATTGAAAACAACACAATTTATTAAGGCTATTATACACCAAATCAGTAAATGAAACTGATGACAAAATACCTCTTCCTGTGTTCATTCACATCTAAGCAATATCTACACAAAGCAAATAAATTAGTAATGAAATTTTTATTCAAAAAGATAAAAATAGGTCAACAATTCAATGTTTGTAAACAGGCCTCTGTTTACAAACAGTATTTTACAGTACAACATTCGAGTCCCCTACTAGTCTCTTACAGGTGTAGTAGCCCAGTGAGATACTACCTTCATGAACGTGTTTGCACCCATTGTAACTTCCTCGACAACCTTTTGTCAGCTTGGTGTATAAAGGCCCCAATAAAGGATCTAATCACTTATCCCACTTATTAAATTCAATTACCTCACATGCGCCTGCTCCCATCAGTGGCGGTCTGCCTTCAAAGCTTTGCAGGCACCTCTGCTGTTTCATTTGGTTCAGGGAGGGTCGCAGCTGACTGGCTGCTGCAACTGTCTCTTTTGTCCAGTCATCTACCAGTTTGTGAAGATCCTCAGTAAACATGCCTCTCTTGTTGTTGCTGTTATTGGTCTGAACCTGAGCGAGCCTCGTTAACGTCTGGGGAGAGTGTGACATTGCTGCTGCAGTGATTGATGGCTGCATCTGACTGGAAGTCGTCCGTGCTGCAGTGGTGTTGAGAGGGGACCCTGAAAAAAAAAAAAAAGCAAATAAAAGTCTTAAACATCTTACAAAATTTTGAAACCTGTCAAATCAATTGGCTGCAGTATGGCAGAATTTGAGGCAGTTAAGACAAAAATGAACCTATAGCACTGTCACAAAAGCCACAAAATCTTTTTGGTAAGGTCAGACAGAGCGCATAAAACCACATTTGACATATTTTGCCAACCTAGCAGCCAAAGGATTACAACACAGATGATTCCAAAAGAAACCACAAAAAATGAAATGTCTGATTTGCAAGCAGTGCAATACAAAATAAAAACTGTTGCCATGCAAAACAAAAAAAAAGTGCAATGATCTGTAGTTTTAGTGCCTAGGTCTTAAACACATACGTAGTACCAGATCTTCAAATGCCAAACAATAAGAACAGAAGTGTACATACATACAGAGGTAATACTAAGGTTGTGAGGAAAGATTAAGAAATACAAAGAAAGAAAGTAAATAAGATAGTTACTACTACTGCGCTCTTTGCCTAGACATAGTCGTTTCAGAGTGGACCCTATAAAAAGGCAAAACAGCACAAGACAGAACAGTTAGGCCAGGACACACTGCACACCTCAAGAATGTGGACAAGCTGCTTAAAAAGCACATTCAGTAATTAAAACAAGTAGGGAAAGAAAGGAAGAGGAAATGGGTTTGTATGTAAATATGTAAGACTGGAAGAAAAGAGCCAAAGCCTCCCTTTAGGACTGGATAATCATTTACAAACACTGGCTACTAATAAGTCCATCCATCCAGCCATTATTTTCCACCTTATGGACTCAGGTTGCAGTGGCAGCAGCTAGAGCAGGAAGGCACAGACATCTTTCCCCAGCCACCTCTTCTGGGAGGACCTCAAGGTGTTCCCAGGCCAACGGAGAGACAGTCTATCCAGCTTATCCTTGGTCTTCCCAGTCAGACATGCACAAAGCATCTCTTTAGGAAGGTGCCCAGGGGCATCCTTACCAGATGCCCTAACCACCTCAACTGGCTCTTCTTGATGTGGAGGAGCTCTTAGGAGTGTCTCCCAGATAATTGAACTTCTCACCCTATCTCTGGGATAGTCCAGCTACCCTGCAGAGAAAAAACATTTTGACCACCTGTATCCACAATCTCGTTCTTTCTGTCACTACTTAGAATTTGTGGCCATAGGTGAGGGTAAGAATATAGACCGCCCAGCAAACAGAGCTTTGCCTTACAGCTCAGCTCCCTTTTCACCAACATGGACTGGTAGAATCTGCAATACTGCAGATGCTACACTGGTCTATTTGTCAGTCTCCTGCTCCATTCTACCCTCACTTGTGAACAAAACCCCAAGATACTTGAACTCCTCTACTTGAGACGGAATCTCACTCCCAACCCAGAAAGGGCAATCCATTCTTTTCTGACTAAAGATCATGGCCTCAGATTTGGAAGTGCTTATTCTCGTCTCATCCACTTCACACACTGCTGCAAACCGCTCCAGTGAAAGGTGAAGATCATGGCACGATGAAGCCAAGAAGACCACATAATCTGCAAAGAGATGGAAACCTGAGGTCACCGAAACAAACTCCCTCTGCCACCTGGCTGCACAGAAAAATTCTGTCCATGAAAGTTATGAACAAAATCTGTGACAACAGGTAGCCCTGGTGGAGTTCAACTCCCACCCCGAAGGGGTCCAACTTATTGACGGCATTGCGAACCAAACTCTTGCACCGCTTGTATAGGGCCCGAATGGCCCGTAGTAGCAGACCCCCATTCCCAAACTCATGGAGCACCTCCCACAGTGTACCCACAGTTGAACATCTTTTCCAAGTCCACAAGACATATAGACTGGAGGAGCAAACTCCTATGACCCTGTGACCCCTTGAGGACCCTAGTGAGGGTAAAGAGCTGGTCAAGTATTCCATGGCCAGGATAAAACTCGCATTGTTCCTCCGAGGTTTGACCATCAATCCAACTTGCTTCTCTAGTACCCCTGATTACACCTTGCCAGAAAGGCTAAAGAGAGTGATGCCCCATAAATGGAACATTCTCCAGTCCCCCTTTTTGAAGAAGGAAACCATAATTACAGTCTGCCAATCAAGTGACCCTACCCCTGATGTCCACGTGATGTTGCAAAGGCATGTCAACCAAAACAGCCCTGCAACATCCAGTCGTGAGGAACTCTAGGTGGATTTCATCCAACCCCGGAGCCTTGCCACCATGGAACTTTTTAATTACCTCTGCAACCTCAGCCCCAGTTAAGGATAGGCCAACGCAAAAGTCCCCCAACTCAGCTTCCTCCAAGGAAGATGTGTCAGTGGAATTGTGAAGGTCTGAAAAATATTCCTTCCACCTTCTGACAACATGATTGGTTGAGGTCAACAGCACCCCACCCTCACTAATAAACACAGTGCTGGTCCAGTGCCACTTTCCCCACTTCAGCCATCCTCCTTGGAACTCTTCAATAGTCTATTCAAGTTCTTACCACATCTGAGCTTTTGCCTCAGCAACAGCCAGGGCTGCAGCCTGCTTGGCCTGCCAAAATTCCTCAGCTGCCTCCAGAGTCATACTAGCCAAAAAGGCCCAATATGATTCATTGTTCAGCTTGACAGCCTCCCTAAACCGGGGTGTCCACCACAGAGTTCAAGGATGGCCACCGGAGAAGTACTGACAACCTTGTGGTCACTGCTCAAGGCAGCTGCCTCGACAATGGTGGCAAAGAACATGGCCCACACTGACTCAATGTCGCCCGCCTCAGCTGGGATGCAGCTGAAGGTCTCTCAGAGGTTCAAGTTAAAAATATTTTTGATGAGTTCTTCTGCCAGGCTATCCCAGCAAACCCTCACTATACGTTTGGGTCTACCGGGTCTGTCCAGTATCTTCCCCTGCCATCTGATCTAACACAGCACCAGGTGGTATTCAGTTGACAGCTCAGCTCTTCTATTCACCAAAGTGTCTGAAACATAGGGCCGCAGATCAGATGACATAACTACAGTCAATCATTGATCTGAGGCCTAGGGTGTCTTGGTGCCATGTGCATTTATTTATTTACACCCTTATGTTTGAACAAGGAATTTGTGATGGACAAACCATGACTAGCACAGATGTCCAACAACAAAACACCACTTGGGTTCAGATCAGAAAGGTTGTTCCTCTAGGCCACACTGTCTTTACCTACGTGGGCACTCAAGTCCCTAGCAGATTAAAGGAACCCACAGCAGGATCACCTTCCATCACTCCCACTAAGGACTCCCAGAAGGCTGGGTATGTAACTGCTGTTTGGCAGATAGGCACAAACAGCAGTTAGAGCCGCCTCCCCACCCGAAGGGGCAGGGAAGCTACTCTTTCATGGAACCGAGGAAAACTCAACATATTGGTACCAAGTTGGGGTGGTGAGTAGACCCACACCAGCTCTGCACCTCTCCCCATAGGCAACTCCAGAGTGGAATAAGGCCTAGCCCCTCTCAAGGAGATTGGTCCAGGAGCCCATGCTGTGCGTCGAGGTGAGCTCAACTATATCTAGTCAATACCTCTCAACCTCACACACAAGCTCAGGCTCCTTCCCGTCAGACAGGTGACATTCCATGTCCCAAGAGCTGACTTTGGTAAGCCAGGGTCAGAGGGCCAAGGCCCCCGCCTTTGGCTACAACCCATGGTACTTCACACCTAACTCGTATGGACCTTTCTGCAGGTGGTGGGCCCACAGGAAGGCAAACCCATTTTGCTCATTCAGGCTGAGCCTGACCAGGCCTCATTGATAGAGACCCAGTCGCTTGCCAACAAGCACCTCCTCCAGGCCTGGCTCCACTGTGGGGCGCAGGTAACCCACATACAGTCAAGGGACACTGAGCTCCTTGAAGTTTTTGGTCTATATTAGTCTTTGGAATTGCTTTTTGTCTGACCTGTCACCTAGGACCAATCTGGCTTGGGAGACCTTAGCAGAGGCAACTGCTCCTGACAGTATAGCCCCAAGAATTATTCAGGCACTCACACTCCACCACGATAAGGTGGCAATTCAAGGAGTGTACCTGATAAACATTAATAAAACACATTTTGTTTTTAATTGTGATCATGTAGTGACATCAAGCTTCTGCTCCTTGTTAGGATGAAGTAATATTTGGATGAATGTGGAACTGTATGACAGTGCTTTCTGCGTTTATTAGTTGGTAATGTTTTGTATGAATACTGGTAAGTAGTTTAATAACTGTCGAGCAAAAAGTGGAAGAGAAAAATAATGTTTCTAAGAAAGACTGTTAAAAACAAGATCACTGTCCATGTGAAAAAGCCTGTAAAACAAATGTGTGAAATCTAAATAAAGTTTCACAAACTAAAAGAGCACACAGACACTTGCAGGACGTTTTTTTGAGTTGGCACTAATAAACATGCAAGTAACTCAGGAGAAGTCAAGAAAAAAACATTTAAAAAACAAAAGTGATATTGATGATACAGCCCTTCATATGTTGAAGCATGTCTCCATCAGAGCACTGTTTGGCGTCTGCGTCATGCACGTCTTCTCCATCCAAACATGAGGAACAGAGAGAGCAAAGGGCCCAGTGAACTGTTGAGGGGTTTCCTCTGTATACACAGGACTGCAGGCTTGGGCAAAGTCCCTTTACATAAGGGATGTTGTACAATAGAAATTAACAGGGGATGGAAATAAACAAATTAATAGGCTATAAAGACAGGCATTTTCTCCCACACAGGTACACACACTTGTAAAAACAACTCCACTGTCTTGTTTTAGTTCCGACCTTAAGCCCATGTTTGGACAGGACTTGCAGTCCACATGCTAAAGTGTACTTGTGGTGTCTATGTTTTTAAGCCAAAAGCACTGTGTTAAGCAACAGTATGAGGAGGAGGTGGCAATGTATCCACAGATTAATGGATATGAATAGCAATCATCTGCAGTTTAAAGAATGGTAGCTGTAGAGGGGAAAAGGTGAATGCAGCAACTAATTACAATTTATTGGCTATTAAAGACTAGTTTGATTAGCAGTGCAGCTTCAAAGTGTTTACTTAATTTTGATTTGATTCTGATCACCCAACTAAATGTCTTGAGAGGTACAATTACTTGTAAAATGTGAGTGATTTTGTAAAGTGTCATTGGAGATGAACTGTGATGACTGAGCTTATGCTGCAAGACTGTTCAGATGGAAAAATCCTATACAAATCTAATGAAGTTCATATAAAGCACTGGGGAAGTTGCCACATACGTATGTGAATGCAAAATATACATTTAAAAAAACTAAACACTCTTAGTTTTCAAAACTCATTTCTAAATGTATTACAGGATGCAGAATTAAAGTTAAATGGGACTGGGGTACTAACAAAAAACGGTGCACAGTCAGTCTTCAAGCTTTATCAGTGTCACCAAAACAAGTGGCTAAATAGTGCAATCCACACAATCTGATTCAGGCAACATAAAGCCATGAGGTGAAACAAGCTACTGATTGACTGGAAACAACAATTTGTGGCTGCCTATTTTATTCATGTTGTGTGCATGTACAGTGTTAAACTGGATTCAATATACTGTATATATATTTATTTTTACAGATCTACAGTAAGTTAGCTTACTTAAATGATGTATGCTTGAGACAATACCTCTGGCTCTCAGGGGGAAAAAGTACACAGAACACATTTGAGGGTGCTGAATTAAAGTGTGATTTAAAAAACATAAAACAAATTAAAACAGTTATGTACATCAGGGGAGGCCTGTAAAGAGGGTGAAAAATAATATCCAATAAATAACTTAATAAATAAATAAGGATGCAGATAGAGAAAGGTTAAACAAAGTGAATGGAAATGAGCAAAGGGAAATAGAAAAGAACAAATACAAACAGATGGACAGAGACACAGGTCCACTGAGGAATCTAGTGCGTGGTTTGCTACTAGATTTATAGGTGACTCTCTCTGACGTTTGGTGGTAAACCGTCCAGCCTGTAAGAATGAATATAGGAGGGAAGAAGAGAAGAAACAAGAGAGACACTTTGAAAAAAGTGCACAGAGAATGAGATGAGAAACCCCCACCATCAAAATCACCATAAAAAAAAAAAATTAAAATAAAAAAAATCAAGACACTGAGTGGGATATTTGAAAGAAACTAAACCCACTACAGATGCCAATGCAACATTTATGAGGCTGTGATCAATGAAAAGGTCTGAATATGAACATTTAATCATCTAATTAATGGTGCTAGAAAAACTAAGGCTTGACAGTGACATGAGATTCAGCTGTTCTGAATCTGGGATGACAGTCAATGCAAGCAGGTGATCAGAACAGGAATCTACCAAAGTCTCAGCCTCGCATTACTTTGTGGAAGTGCATCATTGCATGAACAAAAAAGAGAAGGAGAGAAGACAAAGCATTATTGATGTTTATCAGGTTGGAAACGTAGTGAAAGGCATCTACGTTAGATTGAACTACACCAATCCACAGTCCAATAATCAGTGACCAGCCTGTCTCAAAAAGAGTGTTGGATCAACAAATACCAGCACCTGCAGACTGAAGTTTTAACAGTGTGGGGTGAAAACTGTAAAATGTTGTATTAGTTGATCTTCATGTTACCAGAAAACCAATAATGTGCATGGCAAAATAATAAAAAAGCTAATATGTTTGCTTTTCATGCCTTGGATTAGCTAAAAAATATACACAGACATGACTGTAAGCTAATGTTAAACAGGAGAAACCAAAATAAACCAGTGAAAACACTACATCTTGAATAAAAACTAGCCCATTTATAAAACATGATGGTAATAGAATGGCTAAGGCTAATTTTATAAAACATAAATCTAGATGGCTTTCAGGGATGTTACTATTACTAGTAAAAAATAATGAAAATGATCAGGATCTATGTGCAATATACAATCCACAAAAACTGGTCAAGCAGATAAAGGACAAGTCTAATGTAGACGAGGAAATCAACCCACCCTGTACAAGAGAATGAACTTAAATTACTTCAACTGGATGTAGTGAACAGATCAGCAGTTACAGACCCATTTACCTGAAATTGTGCTTGCACAAAGGAGTCAAATAAGCTGTAGAAGTTCTCCCCCCATTACTGCAACAGATGTGTCGCACTGAACCCAGATCTCAGTCAATAAAAAAAGTTTTTTTTTCTTCTGGTTGATCACATTAAACTGTGGATTGGAGGAGTCCAACCTCTTTAGTGATGCTTTTAAGAAGTCTCCTTTAAAGTCTAACTGGCTGCACACTTAACAGCATGGGCATGTGGGTCACAAAGAATTGAATTACTACATCATAGCTGTGTGTGTTAACACTTTGTAGGACCTCTACTGCCTGAAACGTCAGATTAATAAAGTATCCATCCATCCATCCATCCTCATATAGCCCATGTTTCCCTTCTATTTCATTTAAAAGTCTACAGGTTTACTTTTGTTTTTTATTTGTAGTTAAAATGGCTGAATAAATCAGAGACTTTAAACAGATAATAGGTTGTTAATCCTATTCCCTTTGTCCAGAAAGTATAAACATTTCTGGGCTCCTTCTGTACTGTAGATCTAACAGTGGTTTTGTAGATTGTGTGTCCTTTTCTCTGCACACTCACAAGCATGAAGGTGAATTTAAAAAGAGTACCTTGACCAGGGCCAGCTTGGTTGGCCTGTCCATCCCCATGCCTTCCCGTGCAGATGCTGTCTGAAGAGAATGATGTTTTCAGAGAGCAGGGCTGCTGGGTATGGACCTGCTCCTGGACTGTTCCAGACTGATGGCTGGAGGTGGAGCTGCCACTGGAGCGGGCAGAGCCGTCTGAGAGGAGTGAACTTTTAGCAGGAGAGCTGGATGAACTGGCAGCACTCTCACCTTGTTTAAAAAGAAATAAATAAAAAATCATGAGTCGTGTTTCGCTGATTCAGACTCCTGCAGTTTTCTGAACTCTCTTATTTAAGTGTTTTCCAATAAAAAAAAAATTGATGCGGACTAAAAATGCTCATAAATCTCTTAGAATCCCACTGCACCAACCTACACACCTTTCTTTTCTCCACCAGCACTGTTCAGGTTATTTCTGAGCTGCTGCACCATTGGGTTGAGCAGTTTTCCAGCTTTCAGCTTGTGTTTGCTGGTTCTGCGCCTTCGACCCGTTGGCGGAGCAGCATGAAGCAGGCTAACGTTGGCTGGCAAGGTTTTCCCCAGCTCCTTGTACAGATGTTCAATCTCACTCCTCTGGAAAGCCTGAAGCTCGGAGATCTCCTTCATGTGTCTAGAAAAAAAACATTAGCACAGGGTGGATCACCAAGTTAATTTGAAGCAACAAACACGGAGCAGTGTTCATGTCAAAACTTCTAGCAGGAACAGATTAATTCAGAAAATAACTGAACTACTTTGAAGAAAAAGCTTGAATTACAAAGTTTTAAACAAACACATTGTGCAATTAGTTAGCCCTCAAAGTATTTACTGGAGAAGACTCAGCTACTAACACACCAAATCTTAGCTGAATATATGTCAAATTACCCGAGTTATAACCATTTTTATGCTAGCTAAGGTCAGTTAGCAGCGGCAGCCATCTTAAATTTTGTTGACTCCTAAAATTATTCAGTTAAATGTTAAAGTTTTTACTCTCCTCTTCTGTGTCCTACTTTGTTTTGAATATGACCTGTGGAGCCTCAAGCACTATTATCTGTGAATGGTTTATTTGAGGTGTTCTGACTTTTTACAGTGAGCGTGTGTAAGGATGTATGTTTTGTACCACTACAAACCAATAAAGTAACCTAACCTAATATTATTTTTTAAAGTAAACTTACTACACTTTATCATATTGGTCATGTACTTGCAAAGGATGATCCTGAGGTCAAAACCACAAACAGGATTTTTTTTTGTTGCTTTTTCTGATAATAAAATGCACTTGTGAAAATACAATTATAAAATTATAAGGTTATAACAACCAAATAAGCATTTTTACTTGGAGATAAAAGTGATATTTAAGATAATGCAATTAAGAAAAAACATAAATGGGCTTCTCAACGAGTTAGACAAACTAAATCAAACTTGTCCTCCTGTGGGCGAGTGCAGGCGAGGAGTAAGATACTTTACTTTTCTCTGAGTTTCTGGAGTTCTTTCTTCATATCTGCGTCTTCAAATTCAGAGTCGTTGTCACTGCTGATGTAAGATGAGTGGATATGTCCGGCAGAAGGCGAAGGGGTGTGACCATTCACTGCCACTAGCTGGCGGCTCGGAGAATCAGAGCTCTGCTCACTTTTGCTTCGACCAGAGCGCCGCAGGAAGGCGACTGCTCTTTTAACGAGGTCGCTTCCACTGTGCTCAGACACAGTTTGAGCCTTGGGAGCCCGAGTCGGAGGAAGAGCCATGCTGCTGCTGTCCTCGTCAGCCTCGTCAGAGCCGCGGTGAGGCGAGTGGTGATTGTGACGACAGGTCGAAGTGTCAATAGTTTGGGCTCGAGGGATAGGACATGAGGCGTGTTCAGGACTGGAACCAGGGGTTGCTTGATAGAAGTTTGGTGGGGCAGAATAACGGCCAGCACCGTGGGGTTTAGATGTTCCTGCAGCTTCATCAGCTTCAGCTGCTCCAGAGGGCCTGCGTGCAGCCACACAGCTGTTCTCTTTGCCATGAATGCTCAGGACCTGACTGTTGGACCCTCCAGAACCACTAGAGGGTGCCGTGGAATTGCATGTACTGTGGCTGGTCTTACTTTTCCCTGAACAAAAAATGACATCTGGTGGAGTGGGGATGACCTGGAAGGACAGGAAACATATTATAAAATTAAGTTTTAAAATTAAAACAATGCACTATAAGCAATCACAGCGGCACATCTGGTTTTTACAATTTATTTGGTCAAATGTCATTCATACTGAGCATCTTTCAGTCGCTTTTTACCTCAAAACGGCTTTTAGAGGCGTGAGAACTAGAGCTGGCAGATGCATCTGCGCTGATCGGTTTGGTCTTGCTGGAGTCTAAAATAATTAATTCAAAACATTTTAGAGTAAACAAAAGCGCTTTCAAAATATTGTGTGGTAATATGACCAAAACTATAAGAAAAAAAAAAATACTAACCTGCCACTGCTGGGTCACCTAAAGCTACCACACAATCTGTGCGCTCAGGAATCTGTGGCTAACAGAATAAGAGAGAAGGGTTAGTGTGCATGTGTGTAGGAGGGTGCATTCATTTGCATCCTGACGAGTGATACAACTTTGCAAACACTAAATCAGCGTGGTAAAACTAGCAATCATCCATCCCTGAATGACTCACAACCTGAGATGATTTGGTTGCATTCATACTCGATGAATCGACATGATGATGTAATTCTGTCATCTTTCCCCGACTCTAAACTTAGCACAGACCTTTTGTTTATTACAGTAAATGACCAAATCAATAGCACAGTGAATACCAACTATTCAAGTATACTGCCAGTAACGCAGCTCCTAATCAGACACAAAATATTGCAGTTTACCAATGGTTCTATCTTTTTCCTTGAGCCTTCAGCACTGGTGCCATCTGAGACTGGAGGGGAGCTCAGTCTGTCTGTGCTGGAGGGCTGGTGCTCCGATGAGGCGTTTGAAGGCTGAGAGGGAGGGTGCTCTTGGTATAACAGATTTCTGAGCTTCTCATCCAAAGTCTTGATGGTACGATCGACAAATTCCACCTTACGAGGACCCTCGCCGTCCGACTCTCCTTGTCCTCCACACTGCTGCTGGCTTGATGACTGTGGGTTTTGATGAGCGGGACTTTGAGGCTGGGAGGTCACGGTTCCAGGCTGCATTGGTGTGGCATAAGGCTGCTGCAGGATCACTGACTGTTTGGAGGGCAGCTGAGGAGGTAGTTCATCAGTAGGGCTGGCCTTATTTGGTTGACTAGTTTGTGAGGAGACGGAAACGCCAGCCCTGGCTTCTTTGTCAGTGGAGTTATCATCCAGAGAGACAGGTGGCACAATAGAGCAGCATGGTATATCTGTGACCATAGACACAGCAGAAATGCAAGGGTCTTCAACAGGAAGAGTGCGGTCATTGCCGCTGCTTCCAGCAGGAAGAGTATGTTTAGTTACACAGGGCTGGGTCTGCTGAACCTCGGATTTGCCAGGAACTTGGTCTGGAGGTTCTACTGAGGAGGATGACGGGCTTTGGGAAGATAAAGATGCGCCTGGAGTGGGCACTGCAGCTGTACTGCTGCTGGACCCAGCTGACAATGAGCCAGCCTTTTCATATTCTGAAGAAATCAAGAGATTGGAGTTAATCAGATAAAGAACAGTTTGTAGGGTTAATGGTTAAAGCCATAAAGGAAAGAAGCTAGGCGTCATAGCTGCCTAGAAGTTACATCACTGCTCATCTTCCATCAGTCCCAGTCAACTGGGGCAAAACTATGCTCTTCGTTTCTGCCTCAGAAAAACTGCAGACACACCCTTATATAACTGACCCACATCAAAGACACACACTGCACAGTCAAATGCATGAGCAGTGTTTTTGTCAACAGCAACCAAGTACTGGTACAAGCAATCCTGTCTGGCTCACAGAAAATGTACTCATCACATATCATATTAAATTTTGATTTAATAAGTGGTAAATCTGAAGCAGTGAGAAAAGAAATACAATCATGAAATGTGCATCGTACCCTGGGCCGTGTCCGCTGGAGATTCTTTCTCGTCTTGAACAGGCGTTTCAGCCACAGGGCAGATGATAAACCAGCGTTTACCAGTGTGGAGGACTGTCAAGAGACGGAGCAAGAAAAACTCAGAAATTCTTCAAAACGGACTTCACCACCCCTTCAAATGTTCAAGCATACAGACACAGAAAGCTATTTGTGTTTGATTTTAACTGGGAGTACATTCTGAAATATCTTACCGTTTTGTTGATAGACTAGTTGTGGGGCACTGGGTTCTGAAGCCTTTCAAAAAAATAAAATAAATAAATAAAAACAAAGTAAAAATCACTCAAAGTGATTGCATGTGGATCAATCTGATAAGACATTTTAAAAGCTTTCCTCTAAGCAAACACTAAGCTGAAATAAATAAATTTAGTTAAATGAAAATGTCACATCAGCAAGACTAGAAAGTTTTGGCAGCGTTTCATGCTAAATCAATGAAAGTGCTGTCAGGATGGAGTGTAGCCAAGATGAAGCGCTCGTGGACAGATGACTCCATAGCAGTCATTACATGTCAACAGTTTCCTTCTCACCTCTGCTCCCACTGCACCAGCTCTTTCTGCATGTTTAAGGCTGCACCCTGGGTCAGAGGTCCTCTCCCCCGCTGTGTCCTCACTCAGCATGTCTTCAGCCTTGTCAACTATATCCTTCAGTTGGTCAATGAATACCTCTTTTTCAAGGGGCAGAATGAAATCATTTTCCACCTGAAGAAAAGGATAAAAAACATGTTAACTATGCGTAAAAGGCTGAATATCAGGTACTTCATAATAAAATTTGCTGGCTACAAGGATAGTCCACTTTTGGAACGTCAATTAGGATATTCTTTTAGGTTTAAACAGATTTTCTTTCCAAAAATGGCAATTTAGAAAACCTCAAGTTTTTGCAATAGTCCACAAATATTTGTTGAGCAGTTACTGTATTAAATATTCATCCGTCACTAAATGTGCCCAGAGTGAACGAGTAAGTTGAGCTTTGGAAAAGAGAGAAAGAGCAAGAGACAGCCAAGAGTTTTTGCTGCATTGCAGCTGAAACCAAGCGGGACTTTCTGTTCTGAACGCCACGACAGCTTCTAGCGGACTTCAAAAGCTGTCGTGCAACAAATGAAGTGGCAGCACACAGATTCTTACATACCATATAAGTAGCAATTTCCTCTGGCGCATCTCCATCCAGGTCAAATTTAAAAGTTACCATTTTATGGTTATGAGTCTCAAGTTGGCACTCTACCATCTTATCTCCCGTGTTACACACCTGTGGTGAAAGCAAATACAAGTCATACGTTATCTGCCATGCTTTAAAACATAGACTACACGAGTGCACTTAGAAAATATTCAGGTCACTCACATTGAGCATATTGAGCTTTGGTCTGTTGATCTTTTCTTGTCGAGAACGGGTGCGAGCAGTCTTGCGGTGTTTGCGGACTTTCCCATCCCCTTTGCTTCCGTGCGTCCCTTCGTAACCATCGCTCATCTCCCTTCCTGATGTTGCATCAGAGTTGACACTGATTTTGGTGAAAAACAGGCATCAAAATCAATACCAGAGTCAGAGATTCTTTGTCATTCGCACCACATGTGGTACATGTAGTGGAATGAGATTATGTACACAGGGTCCCAGTAACATCCAACCATAAAACGTAAAAGAAAAACTGTAATAATAAGATCTAAGATATGAACTAAGGAAAACAAACTAAAAATACACTAAGCACTAATAGAACAAAAACATTATGTCGAACAGCAGCATGAACATGAGTCTGTGTGAGCAGATGAGCATGAATGAACACAGCAACATGAAACAGATCAGCAG
>JARVGV010000111.1:8150327-8160599 GCA_031762435.1 Hypsolebias longignatus
GAGTGTCAGACAGGCCTCCTCTCTTCCTGTTTTTAAATCTCTTTTAAAAACACACTTTTATTCCTTGGCTTTTAACACCTGATCTATCTTTTACGGCATTTTAATACGCCTGCAGTAAAACCGGTATATGTACTTTTTATCTTTACCGCTTTGTATGTTTTTACCTTTTTAATTAACTTGTCTTTTGTGTTATTGTACAGCCCTTTGGTTACCCTTGTGGTTTTTAAAAAAATGGGCTATATAAATAAAGTTGACTGATTGATTGATTGATCATAAATGCCTCAGAGGCTGGGTGGATACAGCACCTCACACTTTATTGCTTCTGTTACCCATTTCTTCATTGTCCTCCTGATTGGAGTTTGGGGAGGAAAATAATTTTGATTTTGTTTACATTTTTAATTTTCCTCTAAAACAGATGTTACTAGTTAGGTTTTATAACAAACAACGTTAACAAGTTAAACTGATAACTTTGCACCCACCACACACACAGTTTCATATTGACAGTGTTAAAACAAAGACAGGTGATTTAAGAAAGTAATGATGCAAAAATAATTAACAACTGACAGATAAAATGCCAGTAAGGGGAAAAAAAAAACTGGAGCATTAACTGTACTTCATAACATGTATTGAGATCATAGCACTGGAAACTCACCTGCTGGTTGTTTTGCACTGTGTGGTTTTGTTGGGAAGAGGTTGGAAAGTGATGAGGAGATACGGCTCTGTTAGCTCCTCCATAAGTGTGTGGAGTAGTGATGCACTGGGTCGACTGGTACTGGCCCTGACCCGGTGCGGTCTGTTGGACTGCAGACTGTGCATAGCTTTGAGGGGCTGCACCAGGAAGCCCTGGAACAAAGTAGCTTTGATGTTCTGCAGCCACCTGCACAAATGGGTTTCTCGTGGGATGCAGCTGAGACTGGGACAGACTCTGCTCTGAAAGTGTCGTCGTGGTGACTTTTTGTCCGTGCTGCTGAAGAGCTGGGCCACCTACTTGTTGCTGTGTGGGACACTGAAGACTGTGAGATGAAAGGGTGGGATGCTGTGCCATTTGCTGAAGCGTGGCATTAGAGTCATGGTTCTTCTGAGTTAGGGTCTGCTGAACACCTGATTGAGTATTTTGTGGTAAAGGTTGTTCTTGTGGAAGACATATTTGTTGATTGTGAAATGCTGGTGTGGAGGAGCTCTGAGCAGGCTGCTGACTGTGCTGTATGACTGGGACTTGGACTTGCTGGGATGTGCTGGGAGCATGTGCAAACTGACATGAAGATGTTGCTACTGCAGCAGGAGGGCAACAATGTGCTGACTGATGAACTGCAGACTGAGCCTGTTGTTGAGTGGAGCCTGCAGAGATATTGGAAATCTGCTGGTCTAGCAAGTTAAAAGTCAAAGTGCTGGCTGTGGTAGGCTGCTGCTGCTGCTGTCCTGCTGCTTGGTAGCTCTGTGCAACAGGTGGCACAGCTGTGGCAATACTCAATGCAACTGGGGGCTGTTGCGGAGTGTTTATTGAGCTTAAACTGGCAGGAGCTGGTGCTGCAGTGCTGGGCTGACCCGTGTAAAGTGCAGCAGAGTAGCTGTGTCCAGGTGGATGGTACTGCTGTGGTACGTGCACTGATGTGTTCGATGATGGAAGGCCATGAACAGATGGCTGACTTTGGGGACCTGCAGAACTGGCCTAAATACAAAAAAATAAATATTTAAAGTTTGACATCACTGACAGGAGATTTTGTAGTCAGTAATAAACATCTGCTTCTGCAAAACACACACAGTCAAACCAGATGTAAGAACAACAGGATGAGACAAAAATAAGATAAGGAAACACTGATTTCAACAATAAGCAGGCGTCAACAGGTGTGAGCTAAAATGAGGGCACATAGAGGAAACAGGAGAGATCGAGAGGATGGAAATGGACAATTGCTCCATCTCCTTAAATTAAAGGTCATCTAACCAAGGCAAGCCAAAAAGAAAGACAGATTTTGCACTGCTCCAGTAAATCAGGAAGGAAAATGTTAAAATATAGGTCAGTTCTAAAAGGTTTTTAAGGTTAATCAGAAGGGAAATGTAGTCTGTTAAAGGTTGAACCATACTTCCCTGACAGCAGCAAGCCTATAATTATAAGATGGTCAGTACTCAAAGCCTATGAAGGCAGGAAATCTAAGAATGGACAGGAGTTTGGTCCAGTGTCATGCAGGAGAAAGATGTGCTTCCTAAAGGCTGGGAGAAATCTGCAAAGCAGGTGTTGGCTTCATTACAGGAAGCTAAAGCAACATTTGCTACTGTAACCTACCACTCCTGCTGCAGTGGTGGCTTTCTGCTCTTGGGAACATTTTCTGTCCTCACACTCCTGGAGAGGTTCTGAGGACTGGGGCTTGCTCTTTCGACCAAAGTCTCCATCCCTGCCTGACGGCCTCGGAGCTGCTGAGGAGGTTTGGGTGGGAGTGGTGTGACAAGGGACTGGTCTGCGGCTGATTATATTAAACAGGGACTGCTGTAGCACTGATAAATCTGAATAATCGCTTGAACCTTTTGATTGTCCATAAGCAGAAGTTGTCATTCTTCCACCTGATAAAGGGTGGTGCCGTGGGTCACATGGACAGAGATATGTTGGTGAGATGACAGAGGAGCGGTGGATGCAATCTTGTGACCTTGACAGAAGCAAAGAGAGGCAGGCCTGGCATGTGGGGTTTCTATGCAATCCAGAAAAATGTTTCTGATTAGATGTTAGACTTAAAAGACTACTAAGGTCAGAGTGCCTGCGTGCGCTTGGACTAGGAATAGTTAATTTCTCACTTGTGGCCTCCAACGGTGATGTAACACTGGTTGATGTAAAACTGGTTTCACTAAGGCGGCGGAACACAGAGGGTGAAGAAACTGGGGAGAGCAGCAGCACTGGCAGGACACTTGGGGAGACAAGTCTGTCCTCAGCTTCTGAGGAAGGCTGAGGACAGGTTTTCCTAGGAGCGAGTTCCACGTGGTTCTCTGGTACCATGACGGTGGGACTGATCGATCTCTGAGACTGAATGAAAGCATGGAGTTGGTTGATCTGGTTTGCCCTTTGAGTGTCAATAACTGGGGCACTGCCCCTGCGCCCTGCACGTCCCAATCGAGTCCTGAGCTCAGGACTGAGCGGCGCCCGCCACACGTCATCATTTTCACAGGAATGAGATTGGTCTGTCAGAAAAGGACTACCGCTCTGGCACTGATGAAGGAACAACCCAAAAGCAAAACATGTTACAAATGTGAACAGAGCAAAGACAACAAAAGAACATGAAGTCTACAAAAAATAAACCATATGCTTTCATCGAACATGATATTGAAGAACGCACACGTCTAAAGATCTGTCAACTCGACCGAGTGCTGGAATACAGCATCTGTGTTCAGGTCAGAGGTCACATGAGTGACGACTGGCCTGCAGGATGTGTAAACTTTAATAAATGTGAGCGCACATTGTCCACATGGACGTGTAAGCTCCTGATACAGACCTGCTGTGTTGCCATAGTAACAGGCTCCAACAGGGACTGGTAGAGGACACTCTGCTGGCTGCTGTGGGAGTCCGAGTACACAGTAGAGCCCATACCACTGTCAAGTGTGCTGTCTGCTGCAAAGACATGAACCCTCATGAAAAGTGAAAGATTTAGATTTTGTCTCTGGGTGGGCAACAGTAAAATCTCTTACACGTCACTGAGGTGGTACTAGCTGGCAACGTGTGCAGCCTGCTATGCTGATCTGCCTCTGGCTCCTCTGGTTCGAGCACGAGAGGCTGTCCCACGTGTGGCAGCCCAGCAGAGACGCCCTCTGATGGTGCCGCCGCGCTGATCCTGTGTCCCGCTTCATTCTGATCCACCGGAGCCACGATAGAAGACATTCTCCCTCGTCTCCATTTGATCAGTGCCACGCGGTCCCTGATCGATTTCCCAACAGTCTTCGCATCGCTCTCATGGAAGAACCCAGACTGCACCTGAAAAAAAAAGAAAAAGGGGGGAAAGCATGATTTTCAGGGTATTTTTAGCAGTGAGCATGTGAGATAAGATGGTGGATTAAAAACAAGTGTGGGAGGAAGACGGGAAGAAGAAGTGGAGGGAGAAACAGAGAGCAAAGAAAATCTATTTAAAGGGGTTAGAGCTTTTGTCGTCAGATGGTTGTATTGTTCAAAACAGAGCAGGCTGGATTTTTATAACAGCAAAATGAAAATGAGTGACTATAATACAGAGAATTACATGGCATTTTCTATGCATAATTATTCTGCATCGTTTTCACAAAAGCAAAGAAGCCAGGAAGAGGAGACCCCTCTCAGGTGTGGTTAAGTTTTGTTGTGACATGGAAGCATGCTAGGCATACAGTCTCCAGCCCAACGTGATCAAGGCAAAAAGAGGTCAGATCATCAGGGGAAGACAGCAAACAAAAAGGAGGATGTGTGGGAGAGGACAATACAAAGGAAGACACTGTTAAAATAGAAATAGAAGGAAATACAGGTAACCATTGTTTTATTACATGAACATGTTACAAAAAAGGAACAGTCATGTTTGTCAATTTTTATATTCTCCATGTGAAATTTTCTCAAATGTATTATTACAACTCCTCATTATCTAATGTAGTTATTGTGTCAACAAATGTTAGATGAGAGATAAGGGGTTGAGAAAGTGTCATTGCTCCTACACATAAAAAAGCACTTCATTGCATGAGGTTCATGCTCTGTGAGTGACTCACTTGATAAAATACAACAATGAAAACTATGTAAACAAAAGCAAATTACATGAAGCCAAAAATCACTATCTCTGTTTTCCTCGAAGAGCAGTGCAAGTTATCACCTCAATCTGTATTTGAGTACATACCTTGTATCGTGTCATATAAGATAAAGAGCGATGAGAAAGAATGGTTGACAAAAATACTCAAAGATTTTAGAAATATTTCAACTTTGCACACGTACTGGGTGTCGTCTGGTCAGGGAAGACAAGTAAATTCAGTCTCTGGATTTTTAAATCCACATATCTTCTACTGTTTTTTTTCTGACTGAGTATTTGTTCCAAGGCTTGTGGAACCTAAATTATTCACTCACCATTTCTTGCACCACAACCTCAGGGACCTCCTTCTCCAAGTCAAACATGAACTCAATGGCACCACTCTCCTTGTATTTCCCTTTTAACTTCTTGTGGTCCTCCACCCAGAGTTTAAGAGCTATGGAGGTCTTTTTCCCATCGTCGTCCTCTGCAAGTTCAACCCTCACACCTGTGTCCTCAGCAAAGAATGCATGGTTCAACAGGTCCTTGATGGTATACCTTGGAGAAGGAACAACAAAGCTCTGATTCAGAAACAAGGTGGTCCACACAAACACAATGCTACTGCTTCATATAGAGTCAAAAATCTACAATAAAAACAAATCTGTTTAAAAAGAAGGAATATTTTTGCCTAATCTCACCTATTAGTTGAATGAAAACACTAACAGTGTGAATTGTACCCGAGCTGAAACATGCTTCAATCAAAACCAGTCAAGTAAGTCTCCCCCAATAAAGAAACTTTCTACATAAAACAAGAATGTGTTGACAATATATTTGATAACACAGCATTAAACCAGAAGACCAGACTAGAAAGATTCGAGGGGGCATTGTGTGGGCCATCTTGGACACGACAGAGGACAGTCACTCACCGGCTCTCTTTCTTTTGGCATATGCACTCGCCAATTATCTCCTTGATTTCAGGATCCATGACTTTGTTGTAGCTGGCTGGCTTCACCCCCTGAGGGGAGCGGGGTATAAACAAAACATTGTGAACACATAATGAAGGGGTACCGTTTTGATGAAAAATACAAAATGAAGGGCAAAGGGGAAAAAAAAGAAAAGGTTTGGAGTTCTTGATTTCCTTTTCTATATAATTTTAAATATCTCCAGACATCCTGTTGACTGATTGCGATAACAAAATCCTAATAAAACATGCACAGAAAGTCGTTTTAAATAAAAAGAACTGTATCTGATCGAATGCAGTTGCTTAGATGAAATGTGCTGCATCCTGCAGTCATTTCTGTGCAGTTGCTTTTAGTATTTCTAATGCATAATCTACTTTTAGGCAAGGCACTGGTGTCACCCACTGCTTTCATTTTCAGGCAACCTAGACATGCATATCATCTAGATCACCCTTCCTCTGTGTTATTTGGCTGATTGCCATTTTCATTTAGGAAGTGCAAAGCAAAATTATATTGTATTTGTTTCAGACTAATCTCCTATTAATATCCTGCAGTGGTACATGGGAAAACAATATCTAGAGATGGCCATCATGCTTCTCAGCCATGACAACTGGAGCTGAGAGCCTCTCTGCATTAATAGCATGCAAAACAATCTTTTAGCTTTCAACTCTGACAAGTCTCAAGAGGAGAAAATCCATATCATTCATCAAATTAGAACGTCTATCCAGGTATCGTCCAATCAGAAAACAGTTTGCAGTATGTTCCCAGGTGCCTCAGAAATTAATATAAATTGAACAGCAGCTTGACTCACACTAGTAACTTTGCGGTAAATCTGAGCAGCATTCTGACACTCGGAGTAGGGGTACTCTGAGGTGGCCATCTCTAGCATACACATGCCAAAGGCATAAACATCCACGGCCTCGTCATAGTGCTCCTCATACATCTCTGGAGCCATGAACTCCGGGGTACCTGCAGACAGAGAGGGGCGGGTCCATTACCTGACTGGATCATCATTCTACGACTTATATCAAGTCACAGGGTTAAGTCTGATACCTATGACGCTCTTTGCAAAGGAAGCTGCCTTAAGCGTTGCCAGTCCTAAATCCCCTATCTTGACTGACCCTGTAGGTCCAGTTATGAAAATGTTGTCACACTTAAGGTCTCTGTGGATGATGGGAGGTGTCCTGGTGTGAAGGAAGTGAAGGCCTTTCAGGATCTGCCTGCACCAACTTCTCAGCACTTTGGGTTTCATGATCTTTAAACGCTTCAGATAACTGAAGGAAACAAATGTACGTTTGAATTAATGATGGTAAAACGGCACAAAATAAAATAAACATAAATGTGAATCTGACCAGTCAAATTTTATGTACAACAGTCCTGTCTTCATGAATACTCACGTTTTTAGAGTTCCTGAAGTCATGAGTTCTGTTACCAAAACAATGCACTTCTTTCCCTTAAGAGGAGACTCCCAGAAGTCGTAAAAACGAACAATGTTGGGATGCTGAAGACCTTTTAACATCTCTGCCTCCTCTTTGAAGCGCTGACGTTCAACTTTTGACAGCTTACGGTCCTGGAGAGCAAGAAGATTATAAAAGAAATGTTCCAAAATCATTTGCACAGGTCTTAAAACTAAATGGTTTGCATTAAATATATGCAAAACCTGTCACCTTCCCTGCACATTTTACTGTACTTTATGTAACAAGACCTCAAGTGTGTCGTCTTTATTTGATCTGAAACAGACAGACAGACGTGTGACAAACCACAGCCACTCCAGGGAAACAAACCTTGACATTACCACAGTCACACCCACAACATACTGCAGTCTTCTGATGCCATCATTGATCTCTTCCATGTTTTTCTCCTCAGACTCTTTCACACGTGTGCTCACTCACTAAACAGATAGCTTGCTCCCCACAACGCCCCCACGACTGCAATCCATCCTTTTCTCTGCACCCCTCACATCAACCACTCCCTTCTTCATCACTAAACGTTCCCCATATAAACTGAAGCATCTTCCTCTCAATCCCTCTGCAGTTGTCAGAAACTGATCCTGCTCTGCTAGCACCTTGCTTATGTCCAGCCAAGTAACTTATTTCTGCATTTTGCTTTAAATAAAATAAAATAAAAATAAAAAAGCATGAGCACACAAAGCACTCAGCAGTAAGCAAGATCCCCGTCCACACAGGCATTGTCATCTGAACACTAATGAATCGGCTGCGATCTATTTAATTATTCAACCAGTCAAGTCCTCCAATGATACAACAAAAATATTTAAATCTGCCGGAAGAACCTAACGTAGCAATAAAAATGTGCTATGATTTTTATTTTTTTGACGACTGGAGTGTTATGTGATGATGCACGGCATGTGTGTGAGAATGTGGCCTGTCGGCTTTTGTGTGCAAGTGTATGGGGGGTGGGGATTTTCACTGCACCCTTCTGAAGTCCCATGAATAATTCAGTTCTGCAGAGAACTCTTTCTGCCAAAAGCAAGCTAAGCAGTGGCGGGCCGGGTTATCCCCAGGCGCTCTTCTCTTGCACAGGAGCATCAGATGCTCTGAGGTTTACCTGTGACACGTCTTAAAGGGGAAACGGGAGGAAAATATCAAAAGACGGGTTAAAGTTTTGTTAACTAATGGAAAGGTCAACCTTCATCCTTCAAGAGACAAAAGACAAAAAAAATTGTTCCCCCTTTTTTTAATGGCCTCCTCTCCTTATCTCTCCTCTCATCACTCAGGAATTCTGCAGCTTTAAATAACCCTCGTCTCAGTGTTTCCCATGCTCCAGTCACACTTTACTCACACCCTTCCATTTGTTCACATATTCACCACTTTTCATCTCTGATGAACCAGATTCTGTAAAAAACTCTATTTAAATATTCATACATTTCTTCATCATTTGATGTATTTGCACTCGTGTCTACTTGTATTGTTCAATTTAGATATGTGGTTTTGTTTCCTGTATACAGATTATTTTATTTATTTTAGCTTTGATTTAAAGTGTAATTTGTGTTTTGTGATTTGTACATCTGTGGGTTAGAAGAAAGTTGAACTAAAGTCTGTATCTCTTCTTTAAACAAGTTTGAGGGAAATATTTAATTATAAATTTGTTCATTTTAAAATAAAATACAAAACAATCCCATAAACGATAACATACAAAACTATAAAAAATGAAAGGTAGCAGAAAGAAAAATTGTATTATATCTGCCCCTTTTTCAAACAATTAGTTCAAACAAAAATAATCTTCAAGTGACAGAACAAAATTAATAAAACTAATTTTGCTGAGAGCCAATAATTGTCTTTATGATTTTTCAGTTGAGTTAACTTTAACAGATTATTTAATAAAGTCATTAAAGTGAAAATAGGATTTCATGATAAAGCTGGCACGTTTATTAATTGTTTTAATCTTCACATTAAAAAAAAATATTTTATGTACACAAAATGTTTTTTTAAAATCGTTTTCCACCCTCTGTCCCAAACCCGTCCCAGTCCACCCCCGTCTACAGTGGCTCTGGGTTTCGGCATTCGGGAGCAAACGAGCATGGGGCTCGGGATCTGGCCTCGTGCGCTTCTTCGTGTCAGGAGCTCGTATGATCCTCCACGGTGACTATCTCGCTCTGAATTGTGTCGTCGGTCACCAAACACAAAAAACGTCTGCACTTCAACAATAGACCACGGTGTTGTCATGACTGTTTTAAAAATCTTAAAAATAAGTCCAGACGCTGCTCCGAGTTCGAGTTATTGCAAATGGCGGATTGTGTTGTTTTGAAAAGTTTCTCCAAGATCCAGTGACTCCGCCCTCTGACCAATCAGTGACCGATAATTTTCTGACGTCACGTTTTGGTGCCAGCTCGGCTTGCTTGGTACCCCAGAGAAGAAGGGACTGAAAATGGGGGCTGGTTCCACAAAACGGGTAGTGGAAAAATTATTGGAACCGTACCAAGCAGAGTCAAACCGTGCTGACGAGGAGCTATGGAACAGAGGTTTACTGTGCATCATCTTTAGCAGACGACTGAGGCTTCTCCATTATTCACAAGCCACATGTACTGTGTAGTGTTAGTCACCGTCTAAATACAAAAATGTACTTTCAGCCTATAATATTTAAAGCACACAACTGCATCATCAAAACAGCAAATTGTAAAGTCATGGAAGACTTTTCAGATTCAGATTCATATGTGGGTGCTTTATAAATGACATTTTTTTTTTATAAATCTATGGTTTGAAACAAATATTATAATTAGACATTTTAACCCTGTGTTGGCATTCAAATGCACATAAAAAATGTTCGGCTCAAAGAATGCAGCTTTGCACGAGAGATAAAATAAAGAACACATGCACAATAACAACAAACTAATGGGCTGCAAAAAGAGAAAAAACAGATTGTGACATCAGCAGGAAGTGATCCGTAAAACTACGTTCCACTCTGCTGCCACCTACTACATGAGTGTGCTCAGCTCCATTAGCACTGCAGCCGTGGCAGCAGCACACTTCTGTAAGAGATCTCACAGCAGCGTAAAGGCTCCAGTACAGCTCTGCGTATGGCTGTACGCCGTTCCATACGCGCGTACTGAACGCAGGCAGTTCACCTATACAGCTCTGCGTATG
>JARVGV010000111.1:8229003-8245136 GCA_031762435.1 Hypsolebias longignatus
CTACCCTGAAGCTGTTAGACTCATGAACATCTAACCAGAATAATCACTGTGAAATATCACATCATGTTGCTGCTGATTTGTTTCATGTTGCTGCTGATTTGTTTCATGTTGCTGCTGACCTGTTTCATGCTGCTGCTGATCTGTCATGTTGCTGCTGATCTGGTTCATGTTGCTGTGTTCATTCATTCTCATCTGCTCACACAGACTCATGTTCGTGCTGCTGTTCGACATTTTGTTTTAGTGCTACTAGTGCTTAGTGTATTTTTGTTGGCGTTTGTCTTAGTTTATATCTTGGATCTTATTACTGTTTTTCTTTTACATTTTATTGTTGGATGTAACTGGGACCATGTGTACACAATTTCATTCCATCACATGTACCACATATGGTGTGAATGACAAAGAAACTCTGAGTGACTTTATTTTATTTAGTGGATTGAATAAAATAAAACTAACTTTTACAGCTTAATAATAGTTTTGGTTTTCCTGTGACTTATTTGCAGTATGATAAATGGTAGGAGCAGAAATATAAGCTCCCAATGTTTTGTTGTTCTTCTTTTTTGCAAATAATAAAATGTAGTTTTGTGATTTTTATTTTACTTTATCATTTTGAGTTCCTATGACATCAACAGCTAGTCCACATTGACTCAACGATTATGTTAATGTCAACTTTAATAAATATGAAGTCGTTCAACCCCCCAGTGGGTGCATGGAAACAAGAGGAACAGAACGTGACAGGCTGTGGGAAGCACAGTCTATGGACAACGTGGAAACACAGACACTGAACTTAAAGAGACACTAACGAGACAAGATGAGGAACACCTGGGGAGAGACGATGAGGAACACCTGGGGTGAGACGATGAGGAACACCTGGGGAGAGACGATGAGGAACACCTGGGGTGAGACGATGAGGAACACCTGGGGTGAGACGATGAGGAACACCTGGGGAGAGACGATGAGGAACACCTGGGGAGGACCAGGTGAGAGTGGGAGGAGCTGACTACATGAGGAGAGAACCACTGGGGAAACTGAAACAGACTCAGAGAACTACACAAAACCATCACAAGTAGACACAGACTTGACAAAACACGCAGACATGACTGATGATGTTCTGAACTAAATAAATTAGCATTAGCAGTGTGTGTTGTTAATGACAACACTGCGTCTACATCAGAGCTCAGTATCTGTAAACTTCAAGTTAAAGTCTTCTCACGAGATACTTTGCTACAAATGACTGAGACAAATGATAACTCACTATGTTTGGCAGCAGGTGAGAAAGATGTTCTTGGTTGTGTTGAGACTATTACTCAACCTTGTGTATTTTGTAAGAAAGAGGAATAAACTCTTAAATGCAGCTGATGTGCGTATTTAAGATATACCCACAAATTAACATAAAAGAACATGAGGTGTACACGATTTGAGGAAGTAAGATGTATAACAACTTGCATACAGGATGTTACTTCTGTGTTGTCTCGTTTTTACTCAGCACAAACAGAAACTATCACTCCAATACCCGTTTGTGTGCAGTTACTGCCACAGGACAGGAAGTTTCAGAGCTGTGTGTTTCTGTGAACTATATGTCATTTCTGCAAGACACGAACGGCTTGACCGCAACGTTGAACAGAGATGCATGAGGCTCATGTATTTAATTAAATGCTCTCAATTAAACAAGATCATGTACGAAGAAAGGGAAGTAAATTGTCATGGAATAGAAGAAAGAAACACATGTTTAAATGTTTTAGTAATTCAATTTCAATTTTCAATTCCATTTATTTCTATAGCGCCAAGTCACAGCAGAAGTTGTCTCAGAGCAATGAACAGAAACATTCATATATAAAAATAATAATTTAACATTATTTATCTGAGGAGCAGACTGTTTTGAGTTTAACTCCATCACAGACTCTCATCTTGAACAAGCATGAAGGAGACAGTGGAAAGGAAAAACTCCCTCATGAGGAAGAAACCTTTAGCAGAACCAGGCTCCGGACTAGCAGCCATCTGCTTCGACCAGCTGGGTTTGAGAGGAACAGATACACAATGGCAGGTCAAGAAGCACATGTTAAGATAGAAATAGTATAAAATGAAAACTATTTAACTTTAACAACTAATTTAAGGAGATGAGGTCAATTTGTCTTCTATCAGTCTAAGCTTAAGAAAACATTACAAGCCAACTCTAACTACTGTATAGGATTTATTAAGAAGGAAAGTCTTCAAACTGGACAATGTGTCATGGACAGAAACTGGAAGTTGGTTCCACAAGAGAGGAGCCTGAGAACTGAAAGATCTTCCTCCCATTCTGCTTTTGGAAACGCTAGGAACCACAAGTAAACCTGCAGTCTGAGAGTGAAGTGCTCTGTTAGGAAAATATGGAAGAATAAGATCTGTAATATAAAATGGAGCTAGGTTGTTGAGAGCTTTGTAGGAGTAAGATTTTGAATTCAATTCTGGATTTGACAGGGAGCCAATGGTGTGAAGCTAAAACTGGAGAGATGTGATCTCTCCCAGTAACTCCAGTTAAAACTCTGGCAGCAGCATTTTGGATCAACTGAAGACTTTTTAAAGAAGAATTTGGACACTCAGAGAATACATCATTGCAATAGTCCAGTCTAGACGTGACAAATGCATGAACCAGTTTTTCTGCATCATTTTTAGATGTTTATACTGTTAGTGATATTACGCAGGTGGATGAAGGTGGATCTAGTAATGTTTTAATGTGGAGGATAAAAGACGTGTCCTGATCAAAAATAACACCAAGATTTTTAACATTAGAGCTGGAGGATGGATTAATGACATCCAAGGAGGGAGAAAATGAGTAAAAACACAAACAATAGCAAGTTGTGTGCAAACAACAACCACAACAACTTTAAACAAACAACCACATCAAGTTCTCCAAATTCATGTTTCATCTGTGATTTAGAGCAAACAATTGTCCTTAAACTGTTTGGAGTTGTCTTTGAATGATCTCTCCATTTTCTACTTGTTCTCTGTAGCTGGGCTGCAGTGACAATGAGTCCAGGAAAGAAACCCAGACATCCCTCCCCCCAGCGCCTCCTGGGGGAACCAGGCGAGTGCCAGAGAAGATCACCCCAGCAAGTTCCAGGTCGGCGCTGGGGCCTAGTCCCAGTGGGACAAAGGAAGCTCATTTTGGTCGCTTGTATCTGGGACCTCTTGTTTCTGTCAAACCCCATGACCACAGGCGAGGGTTGGAGTGTAGGCAGACTAGAAAACTGAGAGCTTTGCCGTTCCACCAAACTCTTTCTTCATCATGATCAACTGAAGCAACACCTCATTATTGAGGATGAGACCCTGATCGTGGTGCAGAGGTTAGAGACAGTGGGCCTGTGATCGGAAGATTGCCGGTTCGAGCCCCGGTACCAACAACATCAAAATGTGTGCGGAAAAAGGTGAAACACCCACACCTGCCTCTACCCTCATTCACCCCCCTCTGGGCCCCTGAGCAAGGCCCTTAACCCCCACCATCTACTCCGTAACTGCTGTTTCAAGCCAACTTCCTGTTGGAATCTCAAAAGTAGACTTTTAACATGTGCAAACAGAGCACACCTGTACAAAACCATCAATCATCAATCGTCATGTACAACAATCAAATGTTTTAGGCCAGATGGACAACTTGCTACTCACAGAAACAGCCTGAGGACAACCAATGCCAAAGTGGTTCAGTATAAGGTTTGTTAGCTCATTCAGGTAAATGACAACAAAAAATGTTAAATCATCTCATCTGGACCAGTTTCAATGCAGGGTGACTACATTCTGTGTAGAACAGGAAACCTGAGGGAGATTGGAGACTGTAAGGTTGTGGCAGGAGAGCGCATGGCCAGATGTTGTATGTAGAATGACTGTTGTTGTGAAGAAGAGAAAAAGAGTAAAACCAGAGAAGAAGACCAAATGGTGGAAGATGAGGAAGGATGAATATTGTGAGGAGTTCAGAATGGAGCTGTTAAATGTTCTGGATGACTGGACAACTACAGCAACAGTAATTAAAGAGACGAGTAGGACGGTACTTGGTGTGTCATCTGGACAGATGATTAGGAAACCAAATTAAGTTGAGCCACATGATGAAGATCTGGGAAAGACTTGTGGAAGCTAGACTTCGAGGTGAGCAGTAGTTTTGTGCAAAGAGCACCACCGATGCCATCTTTGCTTTGAGGATGCTGATGAAGTACAGAGCGGGTCAGAAAGAACTTTTATTTACTGCTGCGTCTTTGTGGATTTACAAAAAAGCATAAAACACGATGCTGAGGAAAAGCTGGTGTTGTATCTACGTCTATGTACGTACACAATAAACTGAAGCACAAGGATCTTAGTGAACGGCGTGGCGCCAAACGAGCCACGTTTGTTTATTGACATGCTCGACAGCTTCTCCACTGTGCACGATCGATATTCTAATAAACAAAACAGTGACAACTCTGCTCACATTAAACAATAAACCATGAACGCATCAAAAGAGGTACAAAGTACAAATGCAAGATTTCATAGCACAGCATATAAATACGACAGCGTCTGACATGCACAAAGAGATTGAAGTTCATTTGCTACTTTTATTTAAAGGCTGGTGCTGACAGGAGAAAGGAGCGAGGGGCAAGGCAGAGTCAACGATTTTTACAGTACAGTACTTGGTTTCAGTCACATCACCGAAGGAGAGGCGTGGGTCGTTGGTCTGAGATAAAGAACAGCACAGACTCTGCAGCACAGGGTCGAACGTGGTCACGATCTTCTGTCTGTGATGGTCACACAACAAACTGAGTGGAAATGTGGTGAATAACACTTACTGTATATGTCAGAGGTCTCAGACTCCAACAGCGATGGTGGAGAGGGAATCAGCACCAATGTACTACTGGGAAACAGGACAGGGACAGGGACGGGAGCGACAGCTAAAAGAATCAGGTGGCCAGCCACAAAAGTACACATTTCTTTGTGTTTTAAGTTAAATGTTTCTTTTCTTTGTTTCCTTACATCACTATATACACACTGTACAGGACCCACTGCGCCGCCTCGGTGTCATCAGCAGGAGTGAACGCACCAGAGACAGCCTTCAGATTTCTTACACTAACATTCAGTACATCATAAAACACAGGAGGGGCCTCACGCGCCAACACTCGCATACGAACGCACGCACACACGCATCCACACTAACGGGGAGACGAGGAGTTAATGCTTCACAACACCGTGGAATAATGTTCAATAACTTCTTTTGAAAAGCAGTCTTCAGATATTGTACAAACGTTCTTCAAAGATCCGCTCCAGTTGTTGAAAACACTGAGAAAGCAACGCTTCGGATCAGCGGCCTCAGTGGTTTGTGTGTGTTCGATGGAGACGCGGAGATAAAGAAACAGAGGAAGCTGGGTGGTCATGAGGACACTGAAGAGGCCTGGGGAGGATTGAACTGTCCTCTCAAAGTTGGGGAGGGGGAAAGTGCCAATGTTAAGTGAATTCAAGTAATGTGTGCTCTATACACAGGGGAGGGAGGGGCAGCGAGTCTTTCGGCTCCAACGTGACCACTACTGGCTCTTCCTGTGTTCAGTCAGGCTCATCGAGGAGTCTGCAGGCGGTTCTCCACGGGCAGCTTTGGAAAGGGCTTCCACCCACTTGGCCTGAAGTTCTGCATCCTGGGCACTTAAGAGCAAAGTTTGCTGGGTGTGGCTGAGCCGGAACACGTGCTTGACCTCTGACTTGTCGGCCGTCGTCGATGGTACTGCGACCACCTCAAACCCGGGTAAGGGTACTGCTCGTGAGCCCTTCACATCCTATGAAAAGGACAAGGAAGATTAAACCAGAGGAAAACAAGGTCTCTACAAGAGGATTTGTTTGAGTAAAATAAAACTATCACTAATGCAAGTGACAGCTTATCCCTTAAGCTGCAGGGGAATATATTTTACGAGGCATGTACAGTAAATCCTGGTGCCCTCTCCAGCCCTCCCCCCCTTCTGTTAAATCCGGAAATGCTTCCTTCTTCCAATAATCCTAATCTTTGGAATGGCAGCTTTCTGTTGTGGGATTGGGATATTAGTTCATACTGACTCCCCTTCAGTGTTGACAACCCAATGATTAAAACAGAACTGTGTTCTCTATTAAACCTTTTATTTACCATAATTTCCAGTGTATAAGTCACAGTTGTTTTGCATAGATTTGTCAGTCTTGCGACGTATACTCATTTTTTCCCCCCATCTTCTTAAAGCAATTTGTTTTACTGACGCTTTAAATTTCTAAGAACTGCAACAGCGAGCCCTCCCGTGCACGCTCACTTCACTCAGCTGGTGCAGGCGGAGGGACTCTGGAGAGCTAACAGCTCCGGCCGAGAGGGATGAATGGCGCCGCACCGCCCAGGTGAAATGAAGCAGTTTTGACCATTAAAGTGCATTTATTAAGGGAAAGTTAAACTGAGACACACCTTTGCTATAATGTTGAGCAAACAAATAATAGTTATTAAGTGCTAATCTAGTTAAATTTTGAATAACTGCGACAGCGTGTCCTCCCGTGCACGCTCACTTCACTCAGCTGGTGCAGGTGGAGGAATGCTGGAGAGCTAGATTATTGAGCATGCATCAGAATAATGTAAATATGATTCATTTCCACGTTATTGTTGGTCAAAACTACAGCGAGCCACTGCAGAGGAACCAAGGAGCCACGTGTGGCCCGAGAGCCACAGGTTTCAGATCCCTGCCCTAAATGTTCCCTCACACATGCAGCCAGTGAGCTGGCATGGAGTTTGAACATTCGAGCACAAGTTTGACTCAGTGTTGCAGATTCTTTGTTGAGGAGACAGTTCAGAGAAAGTGGGGCTCTGTAGAAAGGTTTGAAGTTGTAGCTAGCTCTTTGATCAACTTTATAGTCCAGGCACTCTTTGGAATACGTCTTGTAATAAACAGGGAGATCATGACTCTCCACAGAGAGTCTACTTGTGTTTTACCTGTCCACTGCCTTGTAGGTACAGCACCATCGGCTCAGCTTTAGTTACAGCCGCCCACATCTTGGTCCAACCTTTCCCTTTCTCCTTCTCCTGCATCTGAAGGTAGCCACACAGCAGGCAGCTGTCCCCCGTTAGAGACATCTGTCTCTAAACAAAGACATAACAGGACAAAGGGTCAATGACGTTTTAATGCTGGGATGAATAGCACAACTTGTGAGAGAGAGTTAGCAAATCAAGTGTGTCGACATCATGTTTGGGGAATTAAAATTTGATGAGTAAAGGACAGCACGGACGAATTCATCTTTTCTTTCTTATAGAACAGGGTTCTGCAGCCTTTAGGATCAAAAGAGCCATTTCTGCCCCTTCGTTCACTAAATTAAACGTGTCCAGAGCCGCAAAATCTGCTACAGTTGTCATTATCAACTGGTGGCCCATGGGCCACTTCAAGTTTGTTAGAGGGGACTTTTCTGGCCAGTAGGGGTGAATCTATAAAACTAAAATCATCCAATGATTGTTAACGTTTATGGCTATTTTTTTTACATTTTAAGACAAAAGAAAATACTGGATTCCATCCAGCCATCCATCCATGCTTCTTTCTTTTCAGATTGCAGGGGGTCACTGGTGCCATCTACAAGTTGAAAGTCTATCACAGAAGACTGGATTCTTGTAAAAAAAAAAAAACAAAAAAAAAAACAGCAACATTATTTTATTTATTTAATTTTTTAAAAACTAAAACAATGAACGGTTCAGACTTAAGTGTTTTTTGAACTGTGGAGACATTAACTATCCTACTTTGAAGCATAAACTTAAAGTGAGTATAATTTACTCTGTGTATTAGTATTAGTATTAGTATCCACATATTTGTAAAGGAAATGACAGGAAAACTGCTAAAACTATTCATTTTTTTGTTGTTGTGGGTACAACATCTGATAAAATTCAGTTTTATGTTAGTGTTGGTCAAAGCTTGAAAGAGCCGCTGTGGAGGGAACAAAGAGCCACATGTGGCTCCAGAGCCGCAGGTTGCAGACCCCTGGACTATTACAAGAAGATTTACAGACAGACAGGTGCGTAAGCAGTCTGCTCCTTGTCTAACTCTTGGGTAAGCTGCAGCGCTCCCATGTGGCCATCACTGTCCCTGCAGAAGATTTACTGTACTGTAGTTTGCTTTCTTACAATGCTGAGAAGACGAGATGAATGTGAAACATAATGTGACTGTTCCAAAAACACCGTACAGCATACAGTTGTCTGTGTCCTCCTGTAGATCTGACTGAGTGACAGACAGGCAGACAGACAGGCAGGCAGTGTGTTAAGACACTTGAAGCTGCCCGACTGTCATGTCAGCACACAGCTGACCCTCCTTAAGCTGAGATCCAATTAGCAGGTATTATATTAGCCTTCACAGAGCGATGAGCACATGTTAAAAAAAGAACATGTGCAGTCACCATACTGAAGTACAATATGTGTTTTTGTAAATATGTTCATTTCTAACACAAATATGTATAAAAAGACAACATGGACACAAGCTGCATCCACTTTTTATCTGTCACTTGACGTTAGATGAAATTAGAAGCACTTCTTGAATCTTCTTTGTGTTTTCATCGTGCACGTTTCACCTCAGCAGCTGCAGGTTTTCTCTTCTGTTCACCCCCACACAGACTCTCCAGGCTGAGGCTGGCTTCATAACACTCGGGGCACACTCGGATGCTCGTCTTGTTGTCCAAGGTCCTCGAACACTTGGCGCAGATGGCCTGCAGACGGACACAGACAGTCAACTGACTGAAGTTCGCTTTCCACTTGTTCGCTCACTTTTAATTTTCCGTCACGGCGTTACTTCATCACACCAAATCTGCTCAAATCGGTCTCGGCCCGTCTGCGCTCACCGCTCCGCAGGACTTGCAGTGATGCTTGCGCTTGGTGAAATTGAAGCTTTCATTGCAGCCTTTGCATGTTTGTTTCTCCTTGTCCTTCTTCCTGGAACTCTTCTGATACAAAAAAACAAACAAAAAAACAGAACTATAAGAACAAAACAAATACTGGCATGTCATTGTTTTAGCTCAAACTAAATAGAAACAATGTCCATCAACTTCTTTTGCATGTTCCTGTCCGCCTCGTCTTCTTTTAACTGTTAACAGGCGGTCGAGGGCAGCCGTGGCTCAGCGGTTAGAGTTGTCGTGCTCCAACGAGAGAGCCGCAGGTTTAAGTCCACCAGTATGCAGTCACATGTTGAAGTGTGCCTGGGCAAGACAGTGAACCCATCACTGCCCCCAATGTGCCCAGTGGTGTATGAATGTGATCTGAAGCACTGATTAGACTTTACAGAACGATTTATTGCGCTTAGCTTCTTGTAGATGTAGAGTGCTGTATGCATGGACTTGTGTTATGTAGAAGTGGGCCGAAAACTTAAACTTGGTTCATCTTTGTACACAGAACAAGATCGATTTTTGTCCCAGTAAACAGTAAGGATTTCCCTTTCTGTACTGTACGGCAAGAGTTTATCTTCTAAAGATAAGATAACTTCTTGTGTTTCATTCAGACAAGATCGTTCAAGCAGAAATAATGTGCTGCATAAAAAAAATAAAAAAAATGGATTACTGAGTTCAGCAGGGTTTCAAAACAATTTAAAGCTCAGATCTGATTGTAGCTCAAACAAGGACAAGATGTAAAATCTTAAAGCATGTTCTCATGAAGACTGCAGGAACCCCTCCCACTGACTATGTAAAAACTAAAATCATTTTGAGAAGAGAAGGAACAGAGCAACAGCTGCTTTGATCAAACCTTGTAAACAACTAAGCTTAATGAGATGCGTTAACTCTCAGATTACGTGTTGAGGACGACTCTTTGCTGCTAACACATAAAGCAGTAACTTAATTTCTGTAAATGTGTATGACTTATTTTCATTTCTGTGTGGACTAGGCTCAATTCAGCAGTTCATGAGATACTTTGCTAATATTACAAACACAGCTGTCCTTTAGCTTTCAGGTGTAGTGACAATTGAAAAAGGAGAATTTACACAATCTAAACTGATAATAAAAACAAATAAATAAGCATGAAAAAACAGTAGTTAAATATAAAGCGTAACTGAGAGTTTGGTGAACTGCTTGATTAGAAAAATAGCACAAGCATATTTTAAAACGAGTTATTGTGGAAAATTGCAAAGAGTTTAGGGACATCAATAATAATATACATACATAATATATATCCTATATGCATATTAATGTAAACATCAATTTAAATGGTAAAAGAGACAAAGTGGAGAACTATCAGAGAATGACTGATCTTGAAGGGCCCTGATGGGCACTGCTTTAAAAGCAAATGACTGTGAGCTGAAAACCACTGTATCGGTCAGTGAACAACACTTATCACTGCATTCATCAATTAAAATTAAAGGTCTGCCTTGTAAATGAAAAAAAAAAAGCAAACCAAGTCCAGGCTGAAAAGATGGCACCGATGATACATGGGCTCATTTACGATAAGGCATGGAGAATACATGCATGTGTGAAGGCTCATTTATACTGAAAAATCACATGTAACTGCTGCTAACTGCCTGACGTCTTCAGGAAAATCCCTGCTCGGTTTTTGTCAGGGCCCACACATTTCCCGACAACAGTGTGCACGTAACACAGCAGGACAGCTGAGCGCGCTGACACTAAACTGGCCTTCCTGCAGTCCAGAAATACCACTCACTGAAAGCATTTTGGCACATCATGAAGCAAAAAGTGTAACAAAGACACTGTAAGACGACTGGGAAAACATTTCTGCATCTTCAACAGTTGGTCCCTCACACACTCCAAGAACGTGCAAAGACTCACAGAGATGAACACGCTCCGTCCTGTTCTAATTCACCGTTTTTTAATTTGGCTCGCATTTATCTTGAAACATTAACTTATTGTGCAGTTCAGGAATGAGACTGAATCCCAGCTACAGAAAGTTGACAGCTCCTCAGTGAAGCATCACAACACGTTTCACTCATATACGACAGTTTCTTACCCTCTCGTGTAGTCTTTCACCATCCGAGTCGATTGAAGTGTTAAACCAGGGACCCTGAGGAGAAAATTGAACACTTAGCACAAAAAACAAACCCCGCCCTCCTTCATTAAAGCACCTCCACCACTAGATGTCAGCCTGCACCACGTGGCGCTGGTCCTCTGGTTTGTGTCAACCAGCTGCTTGGCAGGGATCCAGCAAAGGTCAGCCCAAGAGGGTAAAAGAAGATTCATAATAATTCTGTGTAAACTCTTGTGCTCTCCCTATTAGGTGATTAGAGAGGAGAGTCCCAGACGCAAGACGTGGAAATAAAGAGCTTCTTTCTGTGAGTATCTATCAAACTACCACGTCCATAGATGGAAAAGCTGTTCAGGCAGACAAAGACGAGACTATGATAAAATCATTCATCGCTGGTCTCATGTGATTCAGTGCACAACGTGACCCGTCAAGTGGGCCGTGCCAATGAAGGGACTTGTAGAGTGTGGCTTACCGGTGACTCGGGCACGTGGTCGTCTTCACGGGAGAAGGAGCTGTTGAACGCTTTGTTGAACGTTTCGCTGTTTTGTTTGTGTCGTTCAATAGTGGCCTTGATCACCTGAGAGTGAGAGGAAGAGAGAAGAGATGGAAGGAGAAATAAAGAAAAACACGTTAGCATTTAGATACAGCCCGATGGAAAAGTTTCTGATCTGATGAGCCCTATCGACAAAGCTTGTTCCTGTGTCTATAAGACATATCTCGTATGAATGGTTAGTGCTCAGAATATGACTATCAGCCACCACCCCACCAGATTTGATCTCAATACATGTAAAACTGACTGAGTTACAACTAATTTTGTGTCTTCTGAGGTTGATTAGCAGTGGTAGCCATCTTAAATTAGGCTGATTCCAAAAGTTAATCTGTTATTGATGTACATCCAGTAATTATTTTGATAAGGAACGATAAGACAAATATGGTCAGAAAACTTTGACATTTACCCTAAGTCTAACCAACACCAGTACATGCCTAACTAACCATACGCCCAACCTAAACTCAATTAAACCTTTAGCCCCAGGGCTTAATTTGAGCCGGAACAGGATACGGGAACGCTCTTATTTTGACAGGAGGCATTCTGGTAACTGTTTGCTAGGATCTGTTAACTCTCAGGTTTACTAATACTAAAGTTATGAACAAATTTGACTGCCCTGAACAAATAAAACATATATTTGATATGTAAACTGAAAATAATTACATAAACACTCAGTTTAAACATAACAGCAACTTATGAGCTTCCTAATGTGACATAAGAGCTGCCCCTTCAAGTAAGCATTTCTGCTTCTACCCAAACAAAGGGTGCTCTCTTCGCACAAGGGGAGAGCTGTCAGTCAGGCTCCTTCTTGTTGCTCTCTAAAATAGTTACTGAATCAAGTGTTCTTATGTAGGTATACATAGATGTCTAACAACCCGTTAAAATACACCAGACTGCAGGAAATGGCATCTATTTTATTCAAAAATTTCTAGGGGTTTTGCGTTCTGGCATAATTTAGTTTACAAATTAAGCACTGCTTAGCCCTAAACTATGATGGAGCTTCAAGGTCACGCTAAGAAAAAATAAATAAATAAATAAAATACATTGCCATGCTAAAGAAAAAAAATTAAATGCCATAAAGTTCTGAGAATAAAGTCGAATAAAGACTTAATATTGCGAGAATAAAGTTGTATGAGACATTTTTTCAGCTCTCGTGTTTTTTATTTTATTTTTTGTTTTGTTTTCCACGAGTCGAATCCACACCACGACCTGTCAATCAATCCAGTAGGCGTGTCAACAAATGACTAATCCAAAGCTAATTTCTCCTTACCTGCAGCCCACCAGAACATACCACCTTACTGTAAGCAGGTTCAAAGTCCTGATACTGATAATACTCTGGTGCTGATGTGCTAACAGATTAACTATGACCTTATTTGTAAAACCAGTACCAAAGTATAACTTAAATAGATGCTCAACATTCTTCATTTTACCACAGTTAAAATGCAACAAACCTGCTTCATGTGTGGGAGTTCAGATAATATTATGACTCATTTAGTTTTGGATTGGTCATTTGCTGACATGCCTTCTGGATTGATTGACAGGTCACATTGTGGATCCAACTCGCCGGGGGAAAAAAGCACAAGAGCTGAAAAAAAGGAGTCTTGTATTTCTTTATTCTCGTAATATTAAGACTTTATTCTCGTAATTTTATGTCTTAATTCTTTTTCTAAGCATGGTGCTAAAGCTCTGTTGTACTATTATTATACGCGGCCCTCTTATTCTGAATAAGAATAAGAGGGCCGCGCTTATATAGTAGCAGCTTCGTACACTCTGCCCATCTTCCAGATGACTGTACGTACATGTTCTCGCTGTAGCTCGGTGCAATGACAATAAAGTTTATTCTGATTCTGATACTAAACAGAACCCTTAACCCAGTCCTGCTGTTCCACCATATTAGGATCAGGCTTTGGTCCCCATTAAGAGTACTGGTCCTGACAAGGTAAGTGAGTGTACCAGAAAATGTCCTAAAAAGGTGAGAAACACCAAGTACACACAGAGGAAATGACATCATTGCACATCTTTCATGGTGGAGGGCGATAACGAATGACAACAGCCATCTACATCATCTCCAAAAGCACCATGGTCCTACTACCACATCTTGTTTTACTTTTTTTCACTGCCTCACAGCTGTTCTGCTCCTCTCATGCTTAAATATGAACTCTGTACCTCCTAAGCCCACTGTGTAAAATGGTAACTCTCTAGCCAAGTCAGCAAAAGGCTTTAATCAGCTTTACTCAGTTGTAATGGGCTAAATGAGCGACGAGGGGCTTCAATATAAATACAGTATACAGTATGTATATATAATGCTCAAAAGCTGAACACATTGAAAAAATACTAATTCCATTTTTTAAAATAAAGCAGAATAACTATAGGCATAAACCCACTGTGCTGTATGGGAATTAGAGACCTGGATTGTGTGTTCATATGTGTGTGGGTGTGTGATTGTGTGATTCTTGCCTGAATCCAGTCTTCCTTCTCCTCTGCTGTCCTGCAGAGTAAAAATAATATACAGTATATATAAAAAAAAAAAAATTCATTTTATTTGAACAAAAAATACATCCAACCACATTAAAATAGCTCCAGAAAGTTAAAATTAGACACTGGAGATGACATTTAAAGAATCTTGTTCTGTGACAAATTGTAGTACTAAGACATTAATGATTGCAATGACCATAAATAACTGTTCAGTGCCAGATGTGCAAATGTGCTGCTTGGCAAAGCCTAAGAAAACTAGAAGTTTATTGTTTAATCATTAAGTAGATTCAGTCAGAGATCTAATAATTAATGTTACTTCTAAGACCATAATCAAATAACTTAGATTATACTGTACTACATCAAGCTGGAACAATTACCTCTGGGAATATTTCACAAAGAAGCTATTAGTTTTATTAATAATAAAATAATGCCATACTCGTTTCTGTAATATCAAACGTCAAGCGTTTGGCTCTGGGGTACCTGGCCTGCAGCTCGAGTGAACGCTGTTTACCGATGATGGCAAACGTGTGGGGAAGGTTCTGCTTCACATTCTCCTGCACCTGAGGTTAAGAAGCAGAACACAAGAGATGTGCACACGGCAGAACAAACTAAAGGTCTAAAGAGGAGAACAGAAGAGATGTAGAGACATGAACGTTTACCTCCATGCCAGCGATGTCAATCCTCTCTCTGACACTGAACTTCTGCCCCATCAGTCTGAGTTTAGGCACGCAGTATAGCACCATATTGTTGAACTGCATAAGGAACAGAAAAAGAGCAGGTGATGACCATATGCATTTATACATTCACCAGAGTGGCACATTTCTACATTTTCAACCCCTCTCACCAAGTAGAGGTAACGGTCTTGTGCTGTTCCATTTTTGGCTGACATCTTCTTGATAAGCCCTTCTTTAATAAGCTCATTGGCAGGGTTAACTATGTCCTCCTCTCCACCGAGCCTCTCGTAAACCTCCAGGAGCTTGTGCATCTTCTCCTGAAAAATATTAAGAAGCAGGAGGATGAGGTAAACAGAGAGGGAGAGAAACACTGTGAAGACGTGCTCGGATCAGAAGATAAATGGAGCTCCTGCACATTTTATTTAACGCATTTTCATTTATTGGATTTACTTCCCCGTCCAAATAAAAAGCAACAATTACATTTTATGCTGATTCACGGACACATTTGTCTACTGAAGTTGTTTAAAAGAATTTGAGGGGTGCAGGGCCAGATGGATGAAAGCGATGAGAATTACAGTGATGCAGGTCATGCCACTCGAAGCAGGAAACAGCAGCTTCCTGTCTGTGACAATGCAATGCTGCTGACAAACATGCACAAGTCTTTGATTGTGTAACACATTACTGGCTCAAATAAAGCTTAATCAGAAGGACGGGAACACCAACATCTTGTGCAATAAAAAGCCTTACCATTTTCCTGATTGCAGCATTGGAGTGATTGGCTGCAGTAGAGATGAGCTCCAGCGCCTCTGCAGTGCACATAAACAGGAATAAATACGAAGCAAAACATCCAGAGATAACAAAAACCATGTTGTCTTACTGAAAGAATGATCAGAATCACTAACAACGGGATAGGTCAAACACTAAACATGTACACAATAAATCCTCATCTAAATGCATTTTAGATCGGCTCCCTGACAACAAGGAGTTTAACACAATTGGCTGTGAGCACCTGAGCAGGCTGCATTAATCAAAACTCAACATAAACAGAAGAAACATAGAGTGGGGAGTGAGGCCAAAGCAACAAGATAAATTGGTTTTCAGCAGGCGTGGACGAGAAAATCCCTTCTAGACTCCAAACAGCGCAGAAGGGTGAGATTAAGACCTCAATAAACGAACACAGAGACGTCACAGAACATCACACCAGATCAACATGTGTAATTTGTCTCTAAACAGCTGCATAATAATTGTTTTTAACTTCCATTACTATCACTTGTATTTATTTAAACAGCATTTACTTCTAACACCAAGAAAGCACACTCACAAAAAGAACGTGTAAAGCTACCCCGATGCATGCTCAATAATCCAGGTAGAAAAATCTAAAAAAAATTAAGTCTGGTCCTCTGGACATTCAAAAAAAAAACCCAAAACAAACAAACAAACAAAAAAAGTAGAAACGTTTCGTCTTTCATTCGAAAGACGTCCTCAGTCTGAGATGCTGTATTCAGCTCAGTCT
>JARVGV010000111.1:8340110-8350182 GCA_031762435.1 Hypsolebias longignatus
TGTTTTTAATGTTCGATACTTTTATACCTCTGATTTCAACACAATTCACAGCATAACACCTGATCAATCGACAAAGGCAGCGGGCGACGTGCATTCCTCCACTGAATGCCAGGCCTTTAATTTTAAATAAATGTTTTTCTTTGAGGCTGTCAGGGAAACTCACTCGTGAAGATAAAGGAGTGGGGGCGCCTGTTGGAACGGTGTCACCAGCCAGGTCAGCCGAAAAACGATTCCAGGGATTCCTCCCGGGCTGGCACCAGCGCTCATGACAACAGTGACAAAGCAACCAAAAGAGGTGGGGGCGGGCCAGTGGTTGTAAAAGACACCCAACCTGTTCACAGAGCCTCTGGGCTGAAATGAAAGCTCCCTTCTGAGCACCTCTCACGGCTCTGTGGAGAGCTGTGATATCACAGGGCCCCTGAAGACACAAAGGCAGAGGGCGAGGCGTGTTCTGAGCAGCAGGCCTGCAGGACACTAAAACAGCAAAATAAACACGGGAGGTGTGTGAGAGAGTGTGTAAAGTCCAAACCGGCGTCTCTTATCCCTTGCTGGACTTATCTTTTAATGGATGTGCTTGGGTTTGGATCATTTTGCCACTATCTGAGCGTGTAGGCCATATCTGGAGCTGGGTGTCAGCCAGACATGATGCACCGGCCATCAGCGGCGGCGGTGTGTGACGACCTGGAGGGAGTGTTTGCTTCCTTCTCTACAGGAGGCACCGCTCAGTTTCCAGCTCAGGAAGTGAGTCATGAGCTTGAGTTTCCATCTGCTCTGAACTTTAGGACACTGACCAGCTTTACAACCCTCCTCTGTTGACGTCATCCGTCTCCTTCTTTGAATCATCATCCTCCTCACCTGCACACTAAACTGACACATTTGATTAGTTTCAAACGTGCTGGAAACAGAAGAAAACAAACAAAACGTAAACAATATTAAGAATCAAATTACTAAAGTAGGGTGGCATGGTGGCGCAGCAAGTAGAGCTGCCACCTGTCTGCGAGAAGGTCACTGGATCAAATCCTGGCCAGGGAGCCTTTCTGGGTGGAGTTTGCATGTTCTCTCCGTGCATGTTTGGGTTTTCTCCAGGTATTCCAGTTTCCTCCCACAGACCAAAAACATGCATGTTAGGTTGATTGGTGACTCTAAATTGTTCTAGGTGTGTGTGAGAGAGTGAATGGTTGTCACGTTTGTCTCTGTGTCCCTGTGATGGACTGGAGACTTGTCCAGGATGTCCCCCGCCTCTCGCACAGTGACATCCGGATATACTGTAGGCACCAGTGACTCCTCGTGACACGAAAAGGACGGAGGGTAAAGATAATGGATGAAACTATAAAATTAACTTTTTCAGCAAAATATGCAGTGTGAACATTGAGAGCTGAATGACTGCTGAAATTCAGTTAAAACTGAGCTGTTAGTGAAAAGAAGTGGGAAGAACTAGCTTAAAAAAATCTCTGAAACTAACTTAAAGAAGTAAAACACAAGCTGAAAAACTGAAAGTTGTCAAACGCTAGCTAAAAGCGTCAAAAGTCTGGCTATAAGTTGCAAAAGGCTGGCTTAGAAAAAGCCTGGCTAAAAGCTAAAACCAGTAGAATGGTAATAAAAAGATAAAAGTATCAAAATGCCAGATCAAAACAACAAAAGGCTAGCTATAAGTAGCAAAAGACAAGCTAAAAGCTATTAATGTTTGTTTTGTTAATCCCCAATGGAGAAATTCATTCTCTGCATATTTCCCATCTCAATGGTGAGCATGTGATGCACCTAAAACTTCCCAGGAGCAGCTAGAGAGTTAAAGGCCTTGCTCAAGGGCCCAGAGAGGGCCAAGGGTGGAGGCAGATGTAGACGCTTCACCTTGCCCACACAAATTTTATGCACCGTCCTGGGGATTTAAACCAGCAACATCCCATTCACATAGCTGTCACTGACTGCAGCTCCACTCCCCCTTTGTCTACCTAAAGTCAGCTAAAGGTTGGCTTCAAGTAGAAAAAGCTGAGTTGCTAAGTAGAAAAAGAAAAAGGCTAAGTAAAAGACTAAATTGCCAGAATAGTAACAAAAACTTACTGCAGCCAAAAGCTGGCTAAATACAATAAACTGATTCATGGGAAGCAAAAGGCTAGCTAACAGCTAAAACTGCACAAAAATAAAATTAAATAGAGCCATGCTAAAAAATATTCAGATCAATGTGTTTGAAGGACTTGTAGAGACCTCAATGTATTTCTATTTGTAGAATAAGTGTCTTTAAGTAACAAATAAATACAAAAAGTGTAAAAGTTACATAAAACACACGTCACAGCTTCCAGCTCTTGAATGAGCTGAGAATGTTGATACACAAGTGGATAAAATTGCACAAAGTATACAGAAGCAAAAATTACAAATAAAGAGAAAGGAGAAAAACATGTGTAGAAACATAAATTAAACAATAGTCCCAGCAGGAGAACTGAACACTGTTCAAAACAGAGAAAGAAGAAGTTCTAACTTTCTTAGTCTTAACAATAAAATATACTAGTAATATTCTATAAAAACTCATAAACAAGCCCACTAGGGAGTACAAGCCAGTGTATCACTTCAAACATCTGGACAAAGGGAGAGGAGGGAAGTCAAGAATGTAGGACTGAGGATGGCAACTCTGTGGGGAAAATAACAGGCAGACATGACATGATGCAGAGAAGGAAGGTAGATGTTTTATGTGTCCAAGAGACAAAGTGGAAGGGCAGCAAGGCCCACAGCATTGGAGCAGGGTTTAAACTGTTTTACCATGGTGTGGATAGAGAAAGAGGGAGGTAGCAAAGGCAAAGGAGAAGGCATATGATGAGTTGTATGAAAGGCTGGACACTAAAGAGGGTGAGAAGGACTTGTACCAATAGGTGATGGGATCAGGCTGGAAAGGATGTGCAGCAGATTGGGTTTGTTAAAGAAGGGAATGTAATGTTTTACCAAGTGAGAAGAGTGTGATGATTGGAAGATGGAAGGAGTACTTTGAGGAGCTGATGAATAAAGAGAATGAAAGAGAAAGAAAAGTAGAGGCCATAGAATCTGTGGACCAGAAAGTGGAAAAGATTAGTGAGGGTGAAATCTGGAAATCTCTGAAAAGAAAAGGTCAAAGGAAATCCAATAATTCTTAGTCAGGTCATCTGGACATTATTTTTTATAGAAACGTTTCACCCTCCATCCAGAGGGCTTCATCAGTCAGAGGAGTTCCAGCAAACTGTTTCCCCATGAAGCAGTAAACACCTTAATGGACCAATCCGTTTGACGCCAAAATAGTTTCTGGGTCCTGTCCCGTCGACTCCTCCCAGGCAGGCAGCCACAGCCAAAATGGTTCATGGCAACAAAGTTCATGCTCCAGATGACCCGACTGAGAATGAGTGGATTGGGTACCTGGATTACTTCTACATTTACTAGAGTACACTTTTATCTTTTTGTTTATACTTTTACTTAAGTACAGTGTTTGAGTACTTTCTCCACCACTGCGTACTTCAGCTGCAGGTTCAAGTCCAGGTTGAGTCAGAAGAACATCTGCTGTAAAATTGCCAAATCTCCCTGCAGAAAGACGCAGATGAAAGAAAAACCACAAGGATTTTAAACCATCAGCTTTTCAGGAAAACCCCAGTAAAGATCAGATGAAACAGAATAATAGTGTATGTACTTATAATAATGTCTCGGTTAAAAAAAATAAAAAGAAAAAAGAAACTTCCAGATAACCTGACTGAACATTGTTGGATTTTATACCTGGATTATTGAGCATGAACTTTGGTGAATGTACATGCTGTATATTATATTTTTGCTTGTGAGAAAAATGTTAAAATTGTTTCTTTTGAATCCTCTTGACATTTCTGAAGGAAAAAAAAAAAAGATCTCTGCAAAGTTATTTTGTTGGAAAAGGTGAAAGTGACCGTCTGGGTGTATCAAAGGTAAAAGCCCAACTGGGTCCATTCAGTGTGTGCACATATCTCCAGGAGGAGGAGAGTCACAGGGAAAGAAGAAAAGCAGAAAAATAAAGCGGAGGGATCAGGGTTGGGGTGTTTTTGTTCATAGTGTGAAATGTGATCATCCTGGAGTCACTTGGGCAGCTGGGAAGTCCCCCTTCCCTTGATTTTCAGCTGGGATCACTCCAAAACACACACACACACACACATACGCACAGACACACACTCTTCTTCTTAACAGTTAGTCTGATCCTGCCGAGCCGTAAAGAAAGACGCTGAAACTCGAGTCACATTTGTTACCTTTATTCAGTATGACTACCCTTACACAGCCGCACCCCCTCCTAGCTAGAAAACAAACACTTCCATAGGATTAGTTCAGCAGTAGTACATCAAACGTCTTATTTAGTTTTAATTGTTCCCAAACCTCCTGACAAAAGTCGCCATGTTTGTTTTCACTCTGTGTAAAGATCCCATGACTGAGAAACATGCATATGACATGTAGTCGTAATCAATATACCACTAATCATAATGCACGTTATTGAGATTACAGTACTGCATGACAAGTTCAAATAAATACCAACGTACGAGTGAAGTCGTAATTTTATATAAAGATATCAAACTCTTATTATGGGTCAATACTGAAATATGACAATAGTTTGCACAGCTAGCTTTGTTTTTTATTCATCACAATGCTATAGCTTCCAGCAAACAGAAAACCTCGCCTTAATTAAAAAAAAACAACGTAAAACAGCATCAGAATTGCACTTTGATTTTGTAGCTTTCTTCCATATTGGTAACTTTAACGCCTCAACAAACGAGCATTGGCTATAAATGGCACTATTCAAGTTTGTTGATGCTAAATCTGTTTTCTGTTTACTGAAAACATACAGGTACAAGAACAATGTAAAAAAAAAAAAAAAATGATAATAAGAATATAAAAAACAAACAAAAACTTTAATTGAACAGAAAGAAAGATAAAATGTGCTCGCTTGCACTTTTTATTTTTCCCCAACAATACTATTGATTTCACGTTACCTTCACCAAACACAGCTAGAGATGTTTCCAAATAGTACACTGATTGACTCCGAACAGGTGCCAGGAGCATTTTGTTCAGTAACAGGAGGCCAGAGCAACTCCTCTGGTTCCCAACGTTTGATAAATTAAAAAAAAAGACCTTTTCTTAATACCCCTGAATTTATTAATCGGATCGCTGACGTGCAGAATTCAATGCAATTTCACGGTTTGAGCTCATTTCAAAACTATTATCTTGCTCGTGCAGATAAGGGGGAAACAAAAACACCCTTTTTGCTTTTTATTGCTGCTCACAGTTAAGCTTAAAATCCAAAGTCCTCAGCTATAAAAAGAAAAACATAAAAACACTGATCTAAGATTCTCTCTTGAAACAATGAAAGGCACTGGCGGTCGGAAAAGAAGACGTGAACAAACCAAAACGTAACAAAACCCAGACGGGCGCTCGCAGAGCTGCGCCTTCCTCAGTGACGCTTTTTCCCAGATTCTCTATTCTTTTTTTTTTTTTTTTCGACCTAAACGGTGCACCAAGATTTGGCGCGATAAGAGAGAATGAAGCAATTCCAATTTGGAATTTAATTGTCACCCTTTGCAGAGAATTCTGGAGGCCAGCGATCGCGTTTCGGTGGAACGCTCTTGGTAAGAAGAGCTTGGAGAAAGCACACAGAATCGCACCAACGCTTCATTTTTTTCTGTCCCTTCCTCCAAACGCAGCTTACACACATGAATCAGAGCGTTGTCAAGTTTCATTTTGTAATTTTGAACTATTCCTAGGAATAATAAATACATGAAAAAACCCCAGAATTTAATCACCCTGGATTGTTTTTTTTTCTCCTCTCACACAGACCATGGCAGTAGAACAGAAAACCAACAATATAACATGTAAAATGTAACAAAAACAAGTTTTAAAAATGGTTATCTGATGGATAAAATCTTGAGGACAGCCCTCTAATAGTACAAGGATGGTTTGTAGAGCTTTTTATTAAGCGAATGGTACTTTTTTTATTTACCGTATTTTCCGATGCATAAGTCGCTCCGGAGTATAAGTCACATCAGTCAAAAAAAGAATCATGAAGAGGAAAAAAATAACATATATAAGTTGCTTGGGCATATAAGTAGCATTTAATATGAGTTTATTTAATGGTCAAAACAGCTTCATTGCACCTGGGCAGCACGGCACCATCCATCCATCCATCCATCGCGGCCAGAGCCGCTAGCTCTCCAGTGTCCATCCACCTGCACCAGCTGAGTGAAGCGAGCGCGCACAGAAGGACTCGCTGTTGCAGTTCTTAGAAGTTTGAAGTGTCAGTCAAAAATTGTGTTATGACTATAGAAAAAAACATATATAAGTCGCAGGACTGACAAATCTATGAAAAAAAAAAAAAAACTGACCTATATCCCGGAAAATACGGTAATTCAAATGGACGGATTAGTTTATAACCTACATAAACTGGATAACTCACAAACCATAGTACTACCATGCTTTCCTATTAGATTAATAATACAGTAATAGCTTTTTATAATCCTATATAATGAAAGTGCACAGGTTAAAATAAACAAACTAAAAGTTATTAAAACATTTTTTTGAATGACACTGAGAAATCACCACATCTCCCCTGGCTTGTCACTGGACGGTTAGATTAGCCAATCACAATCTCCATTTCAAAACTGTTCTCTGAACTTGTGAGAAACGTGCTTCCACCGTGAGGCCAGAGTGACACATTTACGTGCACAGAAATACTGTACATTCTGCAAAATGCAGAAGCAGAAACAATCAGAGTTTGTGTTTTTTTTTTTTGGAAGGTAGTCTGAGGCCACACAAGTCGGGAATTGGTCAAAGGAGCAAAAACGTCGACGTGTTTCTGAACGCACGTCCGCTCACAAGCACCATGAACTTTTATTTTGATAAAACAATGACGGCCAGCTCAAAGGAGACGAGTCTCTCATCCACCACGCAGGTTAATGGAAACCGAGCTGTTTTCAACATGCAGGCTGAGAATGAAGCAGAAACTGTGCATGGTGTGAAACGTAAGAGGTGAAGAGGGCTGAGCCTGCAAGCAGAGGTAGGAGGAGCATTCTGAATCTGACACCAGACAGGCCTGACATTGATTTGAAACCACTACGTTAGAATCCATCTAACTAAGGACAGGAGAGTCTAGACACGATCACGGCCTGAGACCTATTTACTGCTCGGTGAAGCCTGTACAAAGGGAGCGCGCTCGCATCATTTGAATCAATGTCCCAAACCTCTTACTGGTTTTCTCCCAGCATCACCAGGAGTTTAATCCTGGACAAATTTTTCCACAGCATCTCTCAGACAGACATCTGGTTTTTCTCTCTGACCTCCTCTCTCTCCAAAGCTGCTTTAAGAACATGAGTACACCTCCCTCAAACTTTGTTCTCTCCAACCAGCACAAACCAACAGAACATATACCGGTACTCGTATGTTAAGTAAAAATCTAACAGAGGAGCGACTGGCCTCTAAACGAGGCTCATTTGTCCAGATGTTGTCCTCTGATGTGTACAACAGCCTCGACTACATGCTCTTTGTGCTGTGGCTTAAGATGCACACTCGAGCAGGGTTGACCGCCGACAGCGTTCCGTTTTGAAACGCCTAAACGCGCTTTGTGTTCAAATGGAAGGAACGCTGATATTAGGATCCTGCAAGATCGCAACCTGAATGTAACGCATTTAGGAATATAGATATAGCTTTATAGTGTTAGAAAACGCTGATTAAAATAACGTCTTGCAGGATTTACTTACATCAACCCTGCTTTTAGCGTCGTAAAGCCAACGTGTCTATGATCCACAAGCAGTACATGGATTTATTAAAACACACGAGCCCCACTTTATAGTTTGCTTAATACTAGCTTGCAATGGTTTAAAGCTATTGTTAATACTAAAACAGTACGTTGTTGTCCTCACACTCCCAACAACAAGGAGAAATGACAGGCCCTCCGTCTGCAATGGGTAAAAATGTAGCACACAAACGTGTGGACCATTCACTTCAACACTGAGATACACACATGGAGAATGCGAGGACGTTACCTGACAATAATATTCAGGGGGAAATGTACCCCACAACTCTGTGATCTAAAGGTGATGTGGCGGGGAGCAAGCTGCTGACGGTCTTCAGGAGATGGTTGAAGTTATTAGACGCACGTTAGAGTTCGTCTTTAGTCGCATAAGCGATGAGCTGACAGCTCTGAGCAAATTCCCAACAAAACCACAGCGAGACAGTGACACAAGAACAGGGCTTTACATCAGCACAGAAACACGTCAGGTGTTCGACAGGCACTTCCGCCGAGCGGTTTAATTTTGTTCGCAGGTCCGTTATGCAGATTTTTTTATTTTTATTATTATTATTTATTCTTTTTATTTGTGCTCTTGTAGATTTCGCTTCGCAGTTAAAAAATAGTGTATCTCTGTTCACAGTAATCGTGTTTTGCCATTTCAAAAGAAAGGAGAGGAACCTGAGGCACCTGAGCTGAAGTGCACTTCATTTGGACGTGAATGTCGATTTGTCGAAACGTTCCCTTTCTTTAAGCGTGGCTCTGAACAGACCTGTCGCGACGTATCGGGTCGAATGGAACGCGTAGCCCTCTTCCGATTTCTCCTTACCCCAATTCACCCTTATTTATATTCACAATGTAGAGCCCTGCAGCACGAGTTCATCTTGTAGAGCACGCCTGACAACAGGAGGGAAAAACAGGTAAAATGCTCATAAGCTGCAAAGCCATGCAATTCTATTTACCCTACTGTATTGGTGTGCTAGCATCACAGCTTTAAAATGATCCTGAAATAAACACCTGCGGTCACAGGTGCTCCTTTTATGCCCATAATATTTCGTTATAAAACCACTGACCCGCCCTTGTTAAAATTTATATAGATTTATATTTTGCTCCCCTAGCGATGAAGCAGGAGGAGCTTGCATATTTTAGTTTATGTTTCTTGTAAACATTGAGGAGTCCCTTGATTAAGAGGTCAGCCGGACACGGGTCAGTCCTGGCTAAGACGGAGAGAAAGAAGGGAGTTGGGGGTTATCCCCCCCCCACCCAACAAAGGAGCACCAATGCCAACAGACATGCCTAAAAGAAGCGAGGATGTCCTTCAGTCACAAGACCGAAAGAGTGACATCATCTTTACGAGCCTCCACCCCACACCATGTGTTTATGTTACCAGGCACGCCACCGGGAGGCCAGGACCAACACACACCTTTAACATCAAATGCACAGCACCGTGACAGTGGAAAGAATAGACACCCCATAATATCCACAACCCCAACATAACCGAGGCCCTTAACCCCACATGCCAAATGTCTACTGCAGTCCAAACGTCTAGTGCACACTGTACACACATCGGCATTCCCCTATGCGCCAACAACAACACGAACGAGCAGCCGGTTAACACAGCGGTCCCTAAAGGAGCAGAGGCTGGCCAGGGAGCGAAGCGAGCGAGTGGGGCTCTTTAACACTAAGGGCAGGGAGGGTGTGACACCCCCCATCCCCTCTGTACACAGCAGTCCATGCAGGCGTCTCAGCCGCCTCTCAGTCGCAGTAGATCTTGTACTTCTCGCTGCAGAAGACGACGGGGCCTCCCAGAATGCCATTGGGCAGAGCGTTGTTAGGCTCTGGTCGGCTGGAGCTGGCGCACGTGAGACTCTGACTTACGTGGGGTTTGCTGCCGACGGGCTTGTTGCGCACCTTGGCACGGCCTGCGCCGCCCCCCCGGCGGGTCTGCTCGTGGTCGAACTCCAGGTCCTCCAGACGCTGCGTCAGGGCCAGCTTCTGCTGGATGGCCATCCGCAGCAGAGAGTTCAAGGTCTTCTTTTCATCCTCGGCTGCAGCCAGCTGCCTCTGCATGGCCTCCAGCTGGGTGACGTATTCATCACAACTGCAAGAGAAAACCAGAAGAAAACTGAGGTCAGACAAACGCTCACTCTGAAATGGAACAGAGGTTTTCTTAGGTAATACTGCAACGGTACTGGCTTCCAAAGCAAAAGGATTTACAAACCGGATTCCAAAAAGTTGGACACTAAACAAGTTGTGAATAAAAACTGAATGCAATGATGTGGAGATGGCAAATGTCAATATTTTATTCGTAATAGAACATAGATGACA
>JARVGV010000111.1:8435836-8455058 GCA_031762435.1 Hypsolebias longignatus
AAAGGCTGGCATAATGCCAGTTTCCCCTCCACCCCAACTCCAATCCATACCCTAAGTGTCTAAATGCAATCAATGAAAGTGAGCACAGGCACAGGGGGCGAGAATATGTCATCTCGCCACCCAATGCCCTAGTGCACACCCCAAGTTCCTATATATGAATGTATAGGAACTTGGGGTGTGCACTAAGAATATAGTTTTGTATGTTGTGAAAACAAAACAACGCTGTGATTTTCAAAAATCAACCAATTTTCCAGAATAGAAAAAAAAAAATCTAAATATGCGTCTTTTTTACCGGTATACGCAATTCTGAGTTGCCAAATAGTCTAAAGCAACAGCAGCCTGGCGAGATACTACTTTAAGGTTGATTAGATGTGGCAGCCATCTTGAATCCAGTTTGCTTCAACAGTTAATCGGATGTGGAGTTTGATCAAAAACATTGTCCAGTGGTACATGAGGTATTTTGCTAACATGCGGGCAAAGGCATGATAATGAGTGATGACTCAAGACGTTTGCATGCTGCTGGGGCACGGTGAAGATGTATTTGACGTCAGGTGAAATGAGTTGACGGTGGAACCTTCTGCTGCAGTTTTGTGATTACCAGTTGTTTAACCCAGTTGTTTTTCTGCGTCCAGGTTCTGGAGAAGAGCATGCGACTGGAGTGTAAGTGTCACGGCGTCTCGGGTTCCTGCACAACCAAAACCTGCTGGACTACGCTTCCCAAGTTCCGCGAGCTCGGTTACATCCTCAAGGAGAAATATGCCCACGCGGTGCACGTGGAACCAGTCAAAGCTAGCCGCAACAAGCGACCTAAATTCCTCAAAATCAAGAAGCCTCATTCGTACCGGAAGCCCCTGGACACGGATCTGGTGTACATAGAAAAGTCGCCGAACTACTGCGAGGCAGACCCTTTGACCGGGAGCCTGGGGACACAGGGGAGGGTGTGCAACAAGACAATGATGCAGCACATCAGCGGCTGCGACCTGATGTGCTGCGGCCGAGGGTACAACACACACCAGTACTCCCGCGTCTGGCAGTGCAACTGCAAGTTCCTGTGGTGCTGCTACGTCAAATGCAACACCTGCAGCGAAAGGACAGAGGTGTACACATGCAAGTGAGAATATTTATTGGTAAGTGTGTGAGGATTCTGTGAGCGTCAACGTTCTTCTGCGTCTTCATGGACATATTAGAACCAAGTCTGCCTTTGCAGTCTTTCGGTGAGCAACTACTGCGCGGTGTCTGGAGTAAGCTGAACGCCGAGCGTCTTGGATGTTTTGCACACGGAGCTCTTCATCCCCTTTCACAGAGTGCCTGTTGGGATGCAGGTGATACCACTGGAAATGGACAAACAAGGAAACTGTGGCTGCATGGATGGACGTTCTTCACTGTTTGAACTTGGCCGATGCAAACGAGCGATGGTGGACTTGAAGCTCGGAGGGCGCACTGCTGCGGGTTTCCCCTCCTGCGCACAGATGACAAGACATGGCCGTTTGAAATATTTAACATTCTGTATCTAGTGAATGAGAATTATTATTAATTTATTCTGTAAAGAGCTGCAAATGTCCTTCACTGTGTCTCAAAAGTAGCTAAGTGTCCAGATGTTTGTATTAGTTTGTTAGCGCGATCAACCATGTCGACGGTTAACACACTGGATTCAAGTCTGCCTGTTTCTCCAGAGTCAACTGCTGTAGGCGACGCTCCTTCAAGACCTTTTCATGAGTTTTTTCGTTTTCCCTCTGCTGCTAGTCTAGAAAAGCCCACTTGTCGAGGTGGAAGTCACCGATGTTGGGTCCACTTCAAGCTGATTTGACTGGAAATAGACACCGATCAAAAAACATGAGCACATTTTTCCACTTTTAATATCGGTTAATAGAGTTTATATTTGCAAAGGCATATTTTTATATGAATGTTTTTATTTATATCTTATTTTTTAATACTCTGTGTCACGCGTAGGCACAGAGATGCGTTTATGAACCCCTGTGAACAAGGAAAAATGTTGATTTATGTAAGTTGGCCCTAGCTGCCTGTCACTGCCATGGCTGTATATTGTACAGGATAGAGACTGTTTATATGTGTCTGTGTTCAAACATCTGTGTTTACTGCATTTCATGACTACTACTGATGGAATACAGGAACAGAATAACACCAGCAAGACGTTATTTTCATCATTGCCTCCTTGCGCACCACCTACTTCTGATAAAAGTGCAATTGCTATGAGGAAATAACCTACAAGGAATGTTTTGCTTTGCCACAGTTTTGATAGGATGAATCATATTTGAACAGTCGTAAAATTGCGATAAATCTGGGTTAAATTTGGAACTTTTCTCATAAATGAGCATGAAGATATTTCATCACTTAATCAAAAAAAAAAAAAAATTCAACACATAAACTAGTTTTTTTTTTAAAGTCCAACAATAAACAGGGTTTTACTTTTGTCATTATCTTAGTTTAGCTGACAAAATGATGCTGATTTATGTTTGTAATGTAGAAGAGGCGTCAAAGGAACAAAGATTAAAAGAAACACTGTCAGCGGCTCCAGGGTCACCATGGCAACCACCCTCCTCTCCTCCAGGAAGTTAAGCCTGAAACAGTTAATGAGCAGAAACTTTAAGTTGTACTGAAAAAAGTTTCTGAACTGTAAGTGGCAGAAGCATCTGGTCCTCCATGTTGATTTTTTTTCCAGCTGTTATATGTAGGAGGAATAAAAAAAATAAAAATAAAAAAAAGACCCAAAACTTCTAGTTTTGAAAAGAAAATTCTGAGCTTAGATGCTTTAAAGTGGAGGTCAAGAAGTGCTGGAAAGTGTGCACTCTGCACGGTGGGGGGATTTGAGAGAAAACTAAATCCTACAGTGGTGAGAAACACACGTGGTAAAATATATTTAAAAAAAAAAAAAAAAAAAAAACCATGACTAAGTTTTGATGTACAAGTTGTACAAAAAATGTAACGTTTGTGGAGTAAAATATTTTTTGGGAAATTGTAATCATAAAGCGAACCTGTAATTCTGTAAAAATTTGTAAAAAAAACTATCCGTGCCCTGTTAACCCTCCAGCTGCCCTTGGGTCAAAGGCCCCAGTGTTAAGACTGAGACCTTGTGGATCAATAAGATCCAAAGGCAGCAGCAGAGTTAAGCTTTAAATAATACATGTCAAAGAGGTCTGGGTTTTTCCACTCAATTCACCAAACTCCTGTTCTTATTTAAGATGATTTTATTTTTATTTTTTTAGCAAACGTTGCTTACATCGTTCAATGTACCACAAGTAAACATTACAACACTCTATTCCCAATTAATTCACTTATTTTGACGTTTTTTTTTTTTTTGTTTGTTTGTTCGGGATTTTCCACAGACGCCAGAAAAGAAGAACAATGGCAGAATAGTAAAAAAGGGGGCTTCATTGTTTATGCATTGCCACCCTTAATTATCTTCATTCCTGCTTAAATAGGAATAAATTAACCAATACAATCATCGCATTAACTTTAAAGTTAACATAAAATCACTCAAGTTAGTTCCAAACATGTTTGCACCACTATTTGGTTCCTTGAGGCGTTGTAAGATAGAAACAAATGTTATCCGGCATCGTGTGGTCACCATGGCGATAAATCAGCTTTCAGAGGGCAAGCACAATGTGTGCAACAGTGGGCCCAAAGGGAGAGATTTTCTTTGAGAGGGGAAAGTTATTCAGGCTTAATTGAGGGCCCATGTTGCGGAGAGGAAAGAAGCTGAATGTGTGCACGGAGATGAGTGTTTGTGCTCTAATGGAAGGGTACGGTTGTAATTGATGAGGCTGGTCGGGGAGACGTGTCACCGTGATGGCTTGCTCAGTTGAGGGGAGTGGGAGCTGTCAGGTGATAGATGACTCGCACATCTGCTTCATTCACTCCACGGGCCACTAGTTGCTACAACAACTCCTGAGCAGTGGAGAAAATGCAGAGCGGTCTCCAAGAGAGGCTGGCTGGCGTGTCAGGGAAATGTTAACGACGCTGAAGCTCTCGGCCGCTTGCTGATTCCACTCTCACCAGCGCTGGATGTGGAGTGGGGTGACGAGCCCAGAAGGCGCTGATGAAATAACCTGACGAATGTGGCTTTTGAAGTTTTCACCTGGATTTAGGAACTCTTTGAAAAACCAGGGATGCACGATATTGGATTTTTTTGGCCGATATCCGATACCAATGCCGATATTTTTTCCCTAGACCTACTTAAAGAGTCTACATATCTCTCTCTGCTGTGGGATTAAAATACTACTTTATTCTGCATGGTCTTTGTCAGTTTGACCTTTTACCAAATGTAGATGGCAAAAAGGGGCTGAAAATGATGCAACACTTCAACTTGGGTTATGTTTAATGTCAAATTTACTCATAACATAGGTAGGCACGTGTGACGTCATAACATGCTGCCACTGCAGGCGTCCTCGTCACTGGTTTGTCATACAAAAACAGCGCATTTTATGTCGGTGAGTAATTTGATGGAATGGCCGATGTCCAATATTTAACTTTATCGCTAATATCGGCGATACCAATACCATGCCGATAATATCGTACATCCCTAAAAAAAAAAAAAAAAAACACCTTTGTGAAACAGCTGAGAAGCAGAGCAGATCATTTTGGTTCAATTTACAGTAGATAAGCCATATTGTGTGTCAGTGGCAACATACTCTATGTAAAAAAAGGGAAAAGGGCGTGAGGGGATAATAGCACAGGCTTGTCTCTGTCTGACAAAGGCTTTCAGCTTTCATAATACTGTATTGCTACAAAGGACTTGTATAAGAAAAGGCAGCTGTTCAAAAGACCCTGGTTAAAGCTAAACTAGGGTTTTTGTGCGAGGAGCTCGCATCGCATTATCTCAAGCACAACAAGCTCGCACTGACTCCTTTCATGTGCGCCTCCTATTAACTTTCACCTGCCAGCATTTCAAAGACGGTGGCCGAGTCCCAGCTTTGTGTGAATCATTTGAATGTGACGCTCTAAAATTACAAACTGCCCTCGGGTTTGGTTAAACTTGGATTAGCTGTAAAGGTTTACGCCATCAAACCTGCTATTTACAGCATGATAGCGCAGTTTGGCTACTGTTCCCGGTAATCCACCTGCAGTGTTTCGCAGCCAGGTGCAAAGCACCGTCACACAGGAGTCCACGGTTTGAGTCAAGACCACAAAACGCCACCTTCTTTGATAGCTCAGCCCATGTCAGACACCCTGCAGGATCACCAAAGTGCTGATTATACTCTTAGACGTGTTTCTCCATAAACAGGACCGGGCCCATGCCAACATGTTCAGGGGTGTAATATCCTTGTAGCTCTGAAGTGGGGGTTACATTTGCCCTTTGGAGTTTTATTTATAAAGACAAACAGAGGGAGAGAGACACATGCAAACACTCATTTTCACCCAGTCACCTGCAGGTAGTTGAAAATTGGTGGTAGCAGCAGATTTATGGTTGGAAGTCTGGCTCCCTCCCTTTGTTATTGCTGGAGGTGTGCCACAGCTTCCCTACCTGCTCCCATGACCCGACACATCAGGGCCGCCCAGCTCTGAGCTCCAGCCAGCCATTAGCGTCAAAGCCGACAACGAGTCTTTTAAACATACTTAAGCAAGACCCGTCCTGCTTTGTAGTTTATCATTAGATCAGCCTCGACTGCACGAGTGATCAGATTTACTGCTGACGTTTGATTTTATCTGGTGACGCAGGCGGCTGTTTAAAAATGAAACAGTTTCTGATGCAGGTTTCTTGAACCTACATTTAACCGAGCTGCAAACGGACCTGATTCCATTACCAAGTGACTTAAACTCAGATAAGATCTTGGAATTGGTTCTCCAAAGAAAACCTAAAAATACCAGCACAGAATGAGGGAATGACTCACAGTTTCACTCTAAAAACGCTGTTAAATCATTCATCCCTCAAGGCCTTCATTACACAGCTTTTAGTGAGCGTGCGCATCCATTTCAACAGCTTCCAGCATTTCACTCAAACAAAGTGGACAAAACTAAAAACAATAATTCGAAGGAGGAGGAGGAGGAGGAGCAAGAAAATATGCTCTGGAGCTTTCCTCTCCTCTCTGCTCCCCTCTGACCATAAATCTTCTGACACATGATTATGTCAGTCATACTTTTGTTTTTCCCCTCTGGTTGAGACATGCACAAGCACCTGAGCGCTGCACACCAAATTGCAGAGCACAAGGTTGTCTTTATGCGATTCCAGAGATACTGCGAAGGTGCTAAGCTCATTCATGTGCTCCTCTGCAACCGAGGCCGTGCGATGGAAGCCAGAGATAGTCGATGATATCCACTCCTCACAAGAGAGATCCACGACTGTTTGGCCTCAAAGGGTCTATCTAACTTCCCATTGTCTATCTGATTTTACAGGTAAACACATGATCAAATCGCCGCAGGCTTGGTTCCTCTGTGTGTGTGTGTGTGTGTCTTTGTATTTGTTACCTTGTAAGGCCCATTTTCCCAACATTTACTACATTGTGAGGACCAGCTGCTCCTTACTGCCCAAAGCCCGGGCCCATAAGAAGAAATAACATTGGTGTGTTAGGTTTAGGGTATTTGTACTGGTAATGGTTAGGTTTAGGGTATATGTACTGGTAATGGTTAGGTTTAGGGTATATGTACAGGGTTAGGGTTAGGGTTAGGGTTAGGGTATATGTACTGGTAATGGTTAGGTTTAGGGTATATGTACTGGTAATGGTTAGGTTTAGGGTAAGGGTCAGGGTTAGGTTATGGAAATGAATGAAAAATGAATGGAAGTCAATGCAAAGTCCCTGTAAAGATAGAAAAACAAAGGTGTGTGTGTGTCAGTGACATTAAGTGTTAAATGTTGTGATCATTGTATGTTCCCATACAACAACCAAATTTGTTCTCTATATTTAATGCATCGCACATGGATACACCCAGGTGGAGCAGTGGGCAGCTACTGAACGACCGGGGAGCAATTGGGGATTGGGTATCTTGCTCAGAGACACCACGACATGTTGGAAAGGCTGGGAGTTGAACCGCAACTGCTCTACCTCTGCATCGTCTCGGCCCTAACGAGGGTCACAAGAGACATGGGTAAACTCTTTGATGGGATTTTGAAGGATTCATTTATTATGTTTAAAATGAACATAACCTGTGATAACCTTCCGTTAAAGTCATTATAAATATTTATCTGCGTAAATAAACAAATAAATAAAAGCAATGAAGCACTGCAAGCTTTAAGTGAAACTTTTTAAAGTTTATTTTAATTAAAGACCTAGCATCGAATGCATTATACTCAACGCCTTTCATGTCACTTTATGTTGAGAACAAACAAAGTTAGTTTATGGCTGTTTTAGTCAAACCTTGAACATAACGTAATGATCTCAGCTAAATAACTGCAGCACTAACAGGGTCATTGTATCCATTTGTGTGTTTTCTGAGTTGGCGGTGGCAGCCATCTTAAATCAAGTTGACTCCAAAAGTTAATTAGTTAAATTAGTTAAACGTATATCCAATTATTAATATGTCAGAGTTTTATTAAAAGTCCTCAAGTGCTTCAAAATATATTTTACTAACAGACAGTCAGTGTTGACTGCAAAAGTTAATAGCTATGTTTGAAACTAGATTTGACACTATCTGTTAGTGCTCAAAGTATTCTAGCTGTGAATGACTCCTCACCACAATCACATTAAGACTGAGTTAATTTTCTGTAAAACAGTTTTAACCATGTTTGCGTAGTATAAGATTGACTTGATACGCCCACAGTCTTAAATGGGGTCGAGTGTATGTTTATCTAATCCTTATTTTCTAAAGGTTTCATTAAGGTTTTTTTCACACATGATAGTCTGGTAGACTCGGTTCGGTTGGAGACCAATATTCATAACGTTTGTTTACATTTCAGCTGATGCAGTTCACGTTCACACTGAACTGAGTCCATTGAGCCAACCTGTCCCCCACCTCGCCTGTGGTGGCGCTGCACCAAGAACTACTGAAGGAAATGACACAAAAACCTCTGAAGAAGACACTTCTTCTTTTTCTTATGGAAATAAAAACAAAAACGGAGTGGCGTCAAATTTGAGTGGTTTTAGGATTTCTGTTTTGTCATTTTTCAACAATGGACTCAGCATGAGTGGAAGATGAGGTGAAGACCATGGAGAATGGTTTTCACACAAGGCGGCTTCGTATGAGGTATGAGAAATGCAAGTCCTGCTTTTGGAGCGGTTTCCAGTCCGCTTTCATTCACACTGGATTCGAACCACGCCAGAGTTCATTTAAACCAAACTGAAACCTTGGGTGGACCATTCACTTTCTTTGTTCCATATCAGAGTTCGATTGTACATTCATACCTCCCCAAACAAACCAGACTTCCTGGGCAAACAAACTAGAGTTTGATTCAAGCGGACTAAACAGGGCTGGTGTGAATGCACCCTAAAATCTATCCAGTGTTTCCTGAGATATTTTGCTAACAGACACCCAATCCATCTTCAGACATGCAAAAACATAACTGCCCACCTTTCCCCTTTCAGCCACCGTTAAAATCGATGTGCAAGAGTTGATCCTCACCCCGTGTGACACTTCTCTTAGTTTTCCAAGTGCCTTGGAGCAGGAATATGGAGGGCCCTCATACCTGCCCCCTCCCCGCCCTGCACACCGAGCGTCACCTGAGCTGAGCTTACAGTAATCCTCCGACGTCTCAGGCCTCCTGACACGGGATGTTTTGAACAAAAACACCAAACTCCATACGAGCCTCTATCAAAGCTCATCATCCAGCATCAAAACGCCAGCCAGCCGGTCAGGTGGCTGCTTAACCCGACAGCCTTTCCTCACCCTTCGGAAAAAGAAACACGCCGCGGCAGCTTCTGTTCGACCCACAGAATCAGTCTTCACACTCGCCCCACCAACACACAAAAGCCTTTTAAGTAAAAGAACAGGCCTGACGTGAAAGTTGAAAGAGAGCCACGGAGGCAATCAGGGAATCAGTCGGTGCATCTTGATTCTTCACTTCTTTCGCAGCCAGCCAGGTAAAAGTGCACAAACAAGTTGCTGGGAAGTAAACACTCGGCGTGGATTGATGGTGTCACGGCTTCCAAGCTCCCTGACATGTGGCTGAGTTCAGAGGGAGTTGCAGCGAATTCTCTCCAAGCATCTTGCCCAGACATGCTCCCAAATGTATCATTGCAGAAAGCCATGAAACAATTTGAGCTGATGCTGCCAGTTTAAATAACTAAACAGTGTGGTCAGAGCTATTATATCATTAATCTTTTCCCTCGCTCCACTCATGCTCTGCCAAGATATGGAAACACCCTCACCTTCAACCAAAACGAGGTAAGGAGATACCCGAAAGTACTTCTTTTGATATGTATCCCACAATGCAGGTGACAAAACGTGTTTTGAAGTTGGTGCCACAGACCTTTTCAGTCACGTTATCTGCATTTGATTCGCTGCTGCCGGATTGGAATGAACATTTGCAGAAAGTCAAAACTTGCTCTGCACGTTTAAACACTCGGATCGCAAACCCGGCTCACAATGTGCTTAATTGCACGCACAGTTCTCGACTCTGATGTCATCAGCTCTTAACAACCAGTTGTATGGGAGTTTTATGTCCGCGGCTCCCTGTAAATAATAGCCAGTGTTGGCTGTAAACAAGCCTTCTGTCTGACGGGTGATATCTCCGGTCATTTCGCTCATTCATCCAAACAAAACGTTTTCCATTTGTCGACTTCTCCATCCCACAATGCATCACTGTTAAAGTCCAAACCCCCACTTTTTTTAAGAAGTTGAATTGACACTAGTGGACTGTGATGACCTCGGAGCGGTCCTGGTCTCTCGGTGACAGTGGTAGATGAGGCTGTGACAGTGGTAGATGAGCCTACAGTTCAGCTCAGGGTCAGAGGTTTGTCTGTGGGCTGGGGGAACACAGCTGGATGCTCTGCACCAAGGTCAGCTTCAGTGATGGTAATGAGATAAAGAAAAAGGACAAAAGGGAGACGGTATAAAGAAGGCAGTGAAAGGGAGCTCACTTTCACCCATCTTTGTCGATAATAGAAAGCCCTTTCTACCTACAGTATGTTGATTTATGGTTATTGTAATGTTATATTGCAGGTTTTGTCTTTGCAAAATGGAGCTCAGGCATTATTTGGGGTTTCACCATTCATTAGTGAAAGTCCCCTCCTGGTCTTGTGAAATCCAGAAAGAAAGGCTGATGGACAGGGACTTTAAAAACCGTGCCAGACAAAAGCAAACACCCTAAAGGCTTTCTGTCAGGAAGTCTTAAAACGTTTTGCTATTTAGCATTCAAAAAAAAAAAAAAAAGCCCCTATCATGCAGCGACAGGATATGATTAGGACGGTCAGAAACAAGTCAAATCTCCAGCTTTGTGTATCTCCTACCAAGAGGAAGTGCAACAATACTGTATGATCCGGACAGTGATCTGATGTCACCTGCAACTCCCGAGGAGGGAACAAAAGCAGCAGAAGAGAGCATTGTCAGCTGGCACAGATACCACAGCGATCACTTCCATCATAAATCAGCGCTCCTCAAAAGGAGAGGTGTCAGGTGACAGGATGAGGAGGAGGCCGAACAAAGACAAGTCGGCTGCAGCAGAAACTTACAGAAAGTGTTCGACTCTAACGCTCCAGATTATGAGATTAGGTTGAGAAGACACTGGGAGAAAAGGATGAGACGGTTGGTTTTAAGACTGTCAGAGGCTATTCTCAGCTTAAAGCAGAAGATTCTAGCATGCATACACAAGATTTAATGATATGGGCTATTTCCTTTCATCTAAAATTTTAAGATGTCAGTTAGCACTTTCAATGTATACAACCATATTTGGTTTAAACAACAGTGACAAGGTGTTTTTTTATTTCCTCCCTTTGTTACCAAACCTTTTGCTCCAGGCCTCATCCAGGGGCGTACGGTAGTCAAGAGGGGATTTCTTCTAAACTTCTACGCTTGTCAGTAGTTGTATGTTTTATTCAGTGGATAACCGAGTCATTCATGGCTGGTCTACCAGAGGAGAGACACCCGTCTCTCTTTTCAGCGTGACGCTGTTTTGAAACAAATGTCTGCAACAAGCTACAAGAGTTAGCATGTTAGCAGGTGAAATACCAGCGCACTGCAGACTCGCTACGGTGACTAATAACTCAGGTAGTTACTGAGTGAATGTTTATGAGGCATTCACACTATTGTGATCCTTTTTTTTCCCCCGTACATTTTTTGGCGCGATTCTTGTCCTGCAGCTTTCAAGCTATTTCAACAAATCATAAATCAAAACGTTCGGCTGTTTCAGGACAATCCTGCTATGACTTTTGGTATTGGTGCAACTTTAGGTTTTTTATTTTATTTATTTTTTATTTAGCCTTTTCTTTTCTTTTTCTCTCATAGAAAATGAATTGAGCTTTAATAATAAAAAATAAAAAAATTAATAATGGTGTGATGAGGATGGCTGTGAGGTGAGAAGGGAGGCCATCAAAAAGGGAAAAAAAAAGAAAATGAATTGAGCTCATTTTACATCCTTCAAATCTTTAGATGTGTTTACAACCACTGCTCCTTTCACACTTTGTTCTGCTTCAGCTTCTTTCAGCTTCCTTGTGCAAACTTACACTGTTTCTCAGCTATTTTCAGGTAATTTCAGCTGTTTTGTGCACCTTTTGGATTCTTTCTGCTAACTACAACATTTTTGTGCTTCTTCTAACTTCTTTATGCTAATTTCAGCTTGTTATGCTCTTTCAGCTTATTTCTAAAATTTTCAGCTTTTTCTGCTATTTCAGCTACTATTTAGCAGTTTTGTGCTTTTTAAAATTTTATTTATTTATTTTGCTTTTTAAGCTAATTCCACGTTTCTTGCACTCAAAGTTTTTTCAACCTAATTCAGCAAAAATGTACTCTCTCCACTTCCTTTTGATGATTTCAGCTTCTTTCTGCTTTTTTAGCTGCTTTTCAGCTGGGGAGGGGTTTGGGCTAATTTATGCTTTTTTCCAGGTAATTTCCACTTTTTGGTGCTAATTTCGGCTTCTTTCACCCTGAATGGGCAGACGTGTTCTTTCTGCTTTCTTCTGCTAGCTCAACATTTTCAGGTACTTTTTGACATTTAGCTAATTTCAGCTGTTTTCAGAGAAATTCATTTTTTTATGTTAACTTCTGCTACTTCCAGCCTAGTTAACCTTTTTATACTAATTTCAGCTTATTATTCTCCTTTCAGCTTATTTTTTCTAGTTTCAGCTTTCGCTGCTATTTCAGCTACTATTTAGCTGTTTTCATGTTAAATTTAGCTTTTTCAGCTAATTCCATATTTTTGGAGCTCAATTCAGCTCTGTCCGTTTCCTTCAGCTTCTTTCTACCTTTTCAGTTGCTTTCAGCAAAATAACAGTGCTATTTCAGCCTTTTTAGCTAATTTTCCAATTTTTGTGCTAATTTCTGCTTACTTAAACCTAATTCAGCAAATATGTGTTATGTCTGCTTTCTTCTGCTAACTTAGGCTTGTTCTTCCATTTTGGCTGGATTTCAGCATTTTTTTTTAGCCAATTTCAGCTGAAAGGTTTTCTGCAACAAGCATTCACACTGCATTTTGGAAGGAAATGCAGTTAGTTTAACTAAGATCAACATTACAATGAGTAAAACAGAAAAGAACAAGTAATTTTCTACAAAAAGTTTAGAATTATGGATAAATTGAAGCGGTTTGTTTCTCTCTGCCAGTTCTGTTTCTTGTGGAGCTGATAAATAGGAAGACTGCAGCTTTTCTTTATTTCCCTTAAAAAGAAACTAAACTAATTTCTAAAGTACACGACGTAAATGTCAACCAAACTAAAACTGTTTCTTAAAAGGAAAACTTCGGCTCTTATCGAGCAGCACATACTTAAATGATAAACGGCCTTAGGTGTCATTAAATAAGCAGCTCATAGTGAAATATCACCATCTTGTCCTATACTTCTTCTTCTTCGTTCGGTTGTTCCCCTCTTCAAGAGTCCCCACAGAGAATCATCCTCCTCCATCTCTCTGTTCTCTGTGTCCTCTGTTCCCTGTGTCCTCTGTTCCCTGTGTCCTCTGTGTCCTCTGTCCTCAGTCCAACTATTTCCATTTCCACTCTTCCATCATCATGTCCTCTATAATCTGTTTAAAAAAAACAGACTGTTTCAAGACAACCTGCTGACTCGCAGGCATTTAGTTAAGAGTTGTTGGACATAATTGTGTTTGAATTGCAAATCCAGATTTGATCTTTAATATAAGTACAAATGTATAAATTAAAATGTCAATCTGTCCTGAGTGCAGGAAAATATGACACACTGATTTTAAACAGTGATTGTCAGCATGTGTCTCTCAGTCTCCTTTTTCATTTGGGCAGCACTGTGGTTCTGAGTGACTCCTGTCCCATCATGCGATCCATCATTTTAACTGAGTCATTCATTACAGCTGCTGTCATGAACACATGAACAACTCTGCGATTGACAAGCTGCTCTTCAAGTGACACCTGTCGTGTGAATGAGGGTCAGAGTTGACGTCAGTTCCAGGTGGCAGACTTGCAAAGGCCAACACTGTTGCTGCGTTCATGAAAGCTGCGATGACCCATTATAAAGTGCGTGTGACCCATTGGGTGAGTGGGTTCCAGATAAAATAACAGCTAAAGAAACGTTGCGCTCAGGTAAAGCACAACCTTTAACGCTAACACGCAGCAGCAAAAAGTGCCAGAACAACTCCAGTTTGGTTCCTTTTCCACGATTTTACACATGTGGGTAACAACGCTACGACAAGAGGAGTAAAATCAGAATCAAATCAAAGGCCTAGCTAAAGGAGTGCATGTCGCCTCTCATGCCAGAGTTCAAGTCATCTTCTGATGGAAAATGTGATGGTCGTACCTGTTCTGGTCAAACTTTGAAAATGATATTATGAGCAGTATTTTTGATATGTTACATTCAGAGTATGTGTTGTTAATGACTCTCAGCTACTACCGCATCACATTTTAGGTTAACGTCTGTACAACTGACAGAGTTATTGCCATTTTTATGTTTGCTAACATTTAGCTGTGGCAGCCATCTTAAATTTGGTGGACTTAGTTGTAAATGAACATCCAGTAATTACTGTATTGTTTGAATTATAAGGCACACTTAAATGCCTTTAATTTTCTCAAAAATCAACAGTGAGCCTTAGGTATTAATTCTGTTTGTGCTTAATGACCTCAAACCAGTTTTTTTGTGGTTATTGTGAATGAATTGAATAAAGTTTGACTTATCTGACTGCCTTGTTTTGCTTAATGCGCCTTATAATCCAGTGTGCCTTATGTATGGAAACAGACCCGTTCATTGGTATTGTGCCTTATAGTCTGAAAAATACGGTACTTTCTGAAAGATTTGTTATGTTTGTTGGTTGATGAGGTATTTTGCTAATAGAACAACAGGGTTAGATCCAACAGTTATTGGCAACAGTTTAAGTAAAATTATGACTCAACAAATGACTCAACCTTGGAGCTGTGAAAATCAATGGAGTCATTCCCATTTTTGTGTTTTGTGAATTCTGTTGACTGTGGCGGGTCTCTTGAAGTGGGTAAACTCCAACAATAAGTTATCAGTGTCCAAAAAATAGTTGTTTTCTGAGAGGTAAGGGTTAAGTATGATATTTTGTTAACACAGAAACAGAGTTGAATCCAACACTTAATAGCAACAAATCTTGCTTGATCTCTTAATGCGTCGAGTATGTGTTGGAGATGAGTCGTAGTTATTACCACACCAAGCTTGAGCTTGACGTTTGTAAAATTAACTGAGGCAAACTTGTTTTTGTGGTTGCTATGGTCACTTAGCTGTGGGAGCCATCTTGAACGTGATTGACTCTGAAAGTTAATCAGTTGTCGATGTAGATCTGGCTCATGGGATATTTTGCTAACGGCACAAACAAACACCTATGTGCACACTGAAAACATGATCTAAAATCAAAACAGCCTCTTTCGCCCCGTTACCTTTCGCAGTTCTCTATGCGGGTTCAGAAATGAGGAACACAGAAAGTGGAGCGTCAGAATGTGACAGGTGTGTCAGTGCACTAATGACAGGTTTATCTCGCACAGAGTCGGAGACAAACATTACCTCAGTGCCGCTGCAGACCTGCTGCACATCCCAAAGCAGCGTCAGTTCACTGAGTCTGAGCTGATGTGTCCTGGGGGAAATTCCTGTCTGCAGCAGACTGTAGTTGTCAGTGTTGGGTCATACCCTGATGTATTTGTGTGCTTCAACAGTGGAAAGAAAATTGCGCTGTTGGGAACACGTGCACGAACTGGAAGCTTAGAGACATCTAAGATTCAAACCCACACCAGATATGTTGGAAAGCTCAGGTTTAAGCCGATGAATGGATCGTTGAGTTTTGCTGCGCTTTTCTTTATGATCTGAGACGAGGAAAAGCAGGTGAGCCTTTACAGAGGAACACCTCCGAGAACTCATCGTGGCACCAACAGAACTGGACCAATGACTGAAAGTGAAATGAGTGAAATGACATTTCTGCCAGCTGGTTAGAAGTGCCGTGTATAAACTGCAGCAAGGACTTCGTTCCTCTTCTCACCAGCAGCCTTGAAGCCAGTCAGACAGGTTTTTTTGTAATTGCACAAAAAGAGGCTTCGGTTCCTCGAGGGTTTTGGCCACATTTGCGAGGCAGAAAGAGTTGTCTTGTGTTCTTCCTTGAGTGTGTGTAACAAAGAAGAACCCAGGAGGAAAATTAAAAAGAAAAGTTATAAATATAAAGACTGACCTCATTTTAATACACATTTTGTCAACAGTTGACTTGTAAGAATTACCTTGATTCCTTTAATTTTTCTTCAGAATACATATCACCCATCAACTTTTAAAACTAAGACCATCTTATGAGCATATACGACTAAGTTAAACAGTTTTTCTTTAAAAAAAAAAAAAAAACTAAAAAAAACCAACTCAGCTACCACACCAAATTTTAGCTTAGTATTGACTGAGTTATAACAATTTTTGTGTTTGTTAAGGTTGGTTATGCTGTGGTGGCCATCTTGAATTGGGTTGACTACAACAGTCAGTTGTAGTTGTGCATTCACTAAGAGTTTCATTAAACTCTGTTCATTGGTTCCTGAGATATATTGCTAACAAACAAGGTCAACACGCCAATATATTTAGCAAAGATGTGCAATGTGAGGCGCTTTAATTAATTAAGTGCTTAAGATGACTCTCAGTTACTGTCACATTAAATTTTAGCTCAGTACAGTAGTCCCTTGATTATCGCGGGGGTTACGTTCCACACACCACTGCGACAGGTGAAAAACCGCAAAGTACAAAGTAGTAACAATATATTTATTTTAATATTTATATATATAAAGGCTTTAAACGCTTCCCACACTTTTGCAATATTCTGAACTCAAATTATTTTTACAACATGCCAGTACATATATGTACTGTACAGTACAGTAGTCCCTCATTTATTGCGGAGGATATCCTGAAGCACCGCAATAAGAGAAAAACCACAAAGTAGGGATACAGTAGTCCAAGTTCAAGTGGAAGTTCAAGTACAGTAAACTTTTTATTAAAGCTTTATAAACACTTCCCACACTCTTGCAATGTTCTAAACTCTTAAACCTACATAATTTTAACAACATATGTTACTAAATTTTACTCACCGTACTTCATGAAGGACCCCGCTCACCCAGCACACACACTTTTTGCCCCACTCCCCTCAGGAAGGAGGTTGAGGAGCATTACGTGTAGAACCACTAGACTGAGGAACAGCTTCTACCATGAAGCTGTTAGACTCATGAATATCTAAACACTGTGAAAAAAATCCCATCATGTTGCTGCTGATCTGTTTCTTGTTGCTGATGATCTGTTTTATGTTGCTGTGTTCATTCATGCTCATCTGCTCACAACAGACTCATGTTCGTGCTGCTGTTCAGTGTATTGTTTTAATGCTACTAGTGCTTAGTGTATTTTTAGTTAACATTTTTCTTAGTCCATATCTTAGATCTTATTACTGTTTTTCTTTACATTTTACTACTATTGTTGGATGTAACTGGGACCCTGTGTACATAATTTTGTTCCACCACATGTAGCACATGTGGTGTGTATGACAAATAATGAACCTTGAATCCTTGATGCCCAGTCATCAGAACACGAACCGTGTGTGAAGCTTGTTTTTTTATTCTTATCAGTTCAGCTGAGCTCATAGACTTGGAGGTGTCCTTGAAGCAACAGCAGCAACTCTATTAACCCAAACATACGATTGGGCAGAGTTAACATTCTCAACTAGGGATGGGGCCAATCCGATCCAGTATCGGCATCGGCCTCTGACCAGCATACTGTATTTTCTGTCATATAAGTCGCATCAGTCCATATTTGTCTAATAAAGTGGAAAAATACATAAATATGTCGCTTCGCCGTACACGTCGCATCTATTATGCGTCACCGCTGACAACCCGGAAATGTGGGCCGAACCCAGAAATGTGGACCGGTGTTGTGCCAAAAACTGATGGGCCACCAAATGGTGGCAGCGGGAGCGTGCACGGGAGGACTTTAACAAGAATTTAACAAGATTAACACTTAAAAACAATTATTTGTTAGCTTGAAGTTATGTTAAAGTATGTCTCAGTCTAACATTTGCTTAATAAATGTACTTTAATGGTTAAATCAGCTGTATTTAAAAAATATTTTGCTGCCTCGGTGCTCCATGAACGCGCAGAGGAAGAGGAAAAATGAGGAGGAACGCGACTCATTTCTCCAAAAATTAACAAGAACTGCACCTAAATAACTTTTTTTTTTTTTTTGCTCAAAATTATAGCAAAGGTGTGTGTCAGTCTAACATTTGCTTAATAAATGCAATTTAATGGTCAAATTAGCTGCATTTTGCCGGGACAGTGCAGATGGATTGACGGTCAGTCCAAACAGCAAGCAGAACCAAGGTGGGGAGACTAAGGCAGGCTGATTGATCATGAAACTCTGGTGAAGATTCCCAGTCATCCAGGACATGGTAAATTAAAAAAACTTCAAGAAAAAAACAAGAGTATAAAGTATAATAAATCAAGGAGGCCATCTTTGTGAAAATAAACCATCCATCATTAAACAGAGGTGGAGACCTCCGTGTTCAACTGTCCCCCTCTTACAATGCTGTTATTGCTAGTTTCACTTAACTTTTTTTTAGATTTTTCTATGTGGATTATTGAGCATGCATCAGGATATCATAAAGTCCAGTTGTTTTTGTCTTGAACTTTAATGAAACTGTCATTGTAGCCACGTTAACCTATTACATGATACAACAGCCAACAGCATGCAATACACTTATTACTCCTCTGCTGACATCAAGTGGCTGAAAGAAGTACTGCTCATATTTGTTTTTTTCAGTCAGAATGAATGAAAACGGTCATATCTCATCCAAAAAAATGGTTTATAAATATGGGGGAAAATCCATAAATATGTTGCTTCGGCCTATAAGTCACAGGGCGTGTAAGTTATGCAAAAAAAAAAAAAAAGTGACTTATACAAAGAAAAATACGGTAATTTATGTATTGGATTTTTCCGATCCAACCTGCCAATATTTCCGATCCTTGATACACGTTGTCTTCAAACTATGGAATGGATTTCCTGAACAGAGGCGTGTCTCATGAACCCAGAGTAATAAGACCCGCCTCCCATTCAGGAACTCCATTTCATAGTTTCTAGCCAGCTACAACTTTCAGTAGCACTGTAGCTAACAGCTAGCAAACTTTTCACCACAACATGTCCGCTGTGTGGAAATATTTTACACTCAACACCACAAGACAGAAACGTGCAATGTCTGCAGAGCCACAGCGCCACATTAAACCGCGGTCAAGTTAGTTTTACGTTGGGCATTTGAGCTCCGGAGCTTCAGTGGGAAGCTGCTCTTACTGAAACAAAACACAGTCATCCCGACCCCGGCTAGCCACGTCCAGTCCGACTCGCTCTCCGTCTGCCCATCTCAGTGGAGGGAAAGGTTGAGAGCCGCTGACCGAAATCAGGCCATCTCTCCCGGACTGAAGAAGAAGAACACACAGCTGAAGCCCCGGAGCTCAAAAGTTTACATTTGCTAAACTTCATCGTAATCAATGACCAACAGCTATCAGTTGAAGAAATTGAAGGATTTCGCAACTTGAAACTTGCAGCCAAGATATAGTTTACCCTCCAGGAGATATTTATCAGTACAACAGTAGACAATCATAAAAAGACAATCATAAAAATTTTAAATCATTTCTCGGTCTGCTGCCTTCATACATCTCCTCCTACATGTCACTGCGTGAGTGCAGCTACAGCGTGCGCTCTCAGGACATTAT
>JARVGV010000111.1:8556133-8568600 GCA_031762435.1 Hypsolebias longignatus
AGAGAGCTGGTTCAGTTCTGGGAGTGGACCTGCAGTCTCTGACAGAGGTGTCTGAGCAGAGGATGCTGAGGAACCTGGTCCAGATCCAGAACAACAGGTCACACCCCTGCATGACACACTGGACTCTTTACTTGCCTTCAGTCATAGACTGAGACCACCCAGGTCTCCACAGAACAACACAGGAAGTCCTTCCTCCCCGTGGCTATCAAACTTTTCAACTCCTCCCCCTTTCTACACTTTGGACAATAAAGTTAGTCCTGCACCACAATAAACACTTTAATGTTTCTGTCTGCACCTGTTAAAAACTTAATTGCTTGCGTTTGTAGACTCTGTTTAAAACTTAATTGTTGGCATTTTTTATTTTCTCTGTTGTCTTTATATCTTGTGATTCTTGTGTATGTTCCTTTGTACTGAACCTCTGGCACAACAATTTCCTGCGGGATCAATAAAGTTCTATTTTATCTTATCTTATCTTAAAGGTTGAATGAATAACAGAACAGCATTGTTAAGTGATTCGATTCAGTTCCGTTCAGTTCAGTTGAATTGAATCCCGTTCTTCAAACGAACACTATACCTTTAAGAACAAGCTAACCTCCCCCCTCACTGTGACGTTTCCTCCCCAGCATGCTCACTAGAAGTCAAATGGTTGCTAATGGCGGGTATTGTACAAAACACGCGTGTATTCTGATATTCTTTGCTCTCTGGTAGTTTAAACGCGCAGTGAGGGTTTTTTTTTTTCGTGTTTCGACCGACTCTCATTTATCGAAGCAGCGCGGGAACAGGAGTGAGAGAGTTGTCCTCGTGCGGCGGCTCTGTGTCAAACTGAAGCAGGAAGGCGGCGTGTTTGACTCGAATTCATTAGCTTCAGGCTATGCGAACTCACGGGTCCGTCTGCTTCGTCGCTGCAGAGCCACAGCTGGACTAGCAGTGACCCTGATGAGACAGAGACAGTTCAGCTTCTGAAAAAGACTCGGTGTCCATTCATTGAACCGTTGGTTCCGCCGCCGGAAGCGATGCTGCTGTCGGTGTCGGTGTTGGTGTTGATGGCCGTCACCAACCTGGCGGACGGTTCTTCGAAGCTAAATATTCCCAAAGTGTTGCTGCCGCTCGCAAGAAGCACGAGAATTACATTCACTCTGGAAACTACCGAAGGCTGCTACAGGTGGTGAGTAAATAATTTAAAATAAAGAAATAATGTAAAAACAAAGTGAGGTTTTCAGTTCTGAGGTGTCGTGTTACAGAAGACTCGGTCCAGGAGTTGGACTTTCCATGAGTGGACTCATATTTAATTTATTTTAGGAGCAATTAATTAAACTGAGCTCTGAACAGAGAGAGATTAGTTCCTGCTGAAGGTTTTGTTTTAGGGAACACAATTATCTGCTTTTCTCACTTTTAACTGAGGAAACAAGTGAATTTCAGCATCAAACTATTAAAATAGTTATAGGGGTGTTTGTAGTTAAGGTAACTCGTTTAAATCTATCTATACTTGCATAGCTTTAAATAACATTTATTTTATTGCGTCTTAAATTAAATTCTGCTACATTTAGAAATTTAAGAAAAAAGATATTCCGTTTAAATTAACTTTATAGCTGAGTCTAAGGCTGAAGTTGATTGTTATGAACAATCAGGACAGCCATGACAGATACACAGCAGAACATTTCTGATCAATGTGTATTAGTCATTGCACAAATCATAACAAAACATATTTTACAATCATTAGAAGAACGTACACTTAAGAATAACATCTAGAATAGTTCTTAAGTAAAAAAACAAAACACAAAAGCTAATAGTATGCTACAGTCAACTGACTCTGTTTACACAATTTCGTTCCACCTCATGTACCACATGTGATGCGAATGACAAGAACCTTGAACATAAAGTGTTGTAATGGCTGTTGCTGCATTTTCATTTTGTCACGTAGTACCGGTAATTGGCTAGGGGTTAGTAAGTCATGGAGTTCCTCAGAGTCCAGTTCTTGGATCGGTACTCTTTACCTTTTATATATTCTTCAATTATACAAAGTTATTAAACAGCATGGGATAAATTTTCATTATGCTGATGATACACAGTTATACTTCTCCATGAAACCCAGTGGATCCAGTAATGTAAAAGCATGCCTTCATTCCTTCTTCCTGTCCTCTCAAACCCAGCGGGTCGAAGCAGATGGCCACTTGTCCTGAGTCTGGTTTTGCTAAAGGTTTCTCCCTCATGAGGGAGTTTTCCCTTTCCACTGTCACCTTTATGCTTGCTGAAGATGAGAATCTGCGTTGGCGTTAAACTCAAAGCAGTCTCTGCTCCTTAGATACATAATGTTATTAAATTACTTTTTAAGTACATGCATGTTTCTGTTCAGTGCCCAGAGATAACTTCTGTTGTGATTTGGTGCTGTATAAATAAACTGAATTGAAAAATTGTCAATTCTTTTTCTGTTTAAGAAACAAAAATAGGCTGATTAATCAGTCTATCTCTAACGATACACAAATCATATGAAATGACAGAGCGACAGTGAAAATTACCCCTCAGTTATGATCTGTAATTTCTATGGTCCTTGGTCTTCCAGGTCCTCCACCAGACCTGAAGTAGCAAGCATCCAGCCTGTGGATGAGGACAGTGCCAGAGGCTGCTCTCGCAAGGCCGTTCTGCAGGCTCTCTCCACCCAGCCCTCCAGACTGACCAGTATCATTTTAGCGGAAGATGTTGGTAAATACAAGAGTCCTTTTTAATCACCAAATCAAGATTAATGCTTAGAATCGCTGCTGACCATCATCACTCCTGGTATTTCGGATTTGTGTCGGCTGCCTCTTCAACGTGAAACAAGTTAACAAGTATGCAGCATGCATTAATATAAAATGGGAAAATATGGCCTTTTAAAATATCATTTTCATTTGCTTTTGTAAAACGAGCACAGTTTCCTATCAGATTAATGAAAATTTCAGTCTCAATTTATTCAAAAGGAAGAACTATTTCAATAACTGACCATCGATTTCAGATATTACCTATGCAGATTCAAGTGTTCCTCATGAGTAAATTTATAAACGTGTTCTGAAACCGTACAGTAAAACATTTGAGGTTAACTGATGAATTGCATTAAAAAGACATTAAAGCTCATTGCAGATAATTAGAAATGACGAAACCAAAGTGAAAGATGCCTTTAAGAACTAATGGGAATCATTAAACACAAAAATGATACGTCTTAAGACATGAAAATAATGGCTCACCTAGAATTTGGAGGGATGTGGAATTGATGGACTGTGATAAATTTGGATTTGATTGAGCTAAACTGAGTTTATGTAACAAAGCTAAAGGTGAATTTTGAAAGAACTGGTGTGACTGACAGGTTAAAGAAATTGAAGATTTAACAACCTGGCTTTAGATTAATATGCTTTTTGTAATCAGAAAATTTACCACTGATCTAAGGTATGTTTGAGATGCAGCTGAAGGAAGCTTGATGTCTTGTTTAGCTTTTCTTGTTCACTCCCTTGCAGATTTTCTCGTTCTTTTAATATATTCACAGAATTATTTTTATTTTTTTTACTTTTGTTTTTGCATTTCTCTGTGCTGAGAATCACTTGGTCCTGAGTTAATATTCAAGAGCCCCTGTAGTTTAAGCAAACTTATGATTAAGTTTCAAATGCTTCTTGAATGTTTAATAACCTCGAGCACACATTGTTATATACATGTTATGTCCATTAGACAAGGGAGCTTGTTTTGGCAGAGGAATATTTCTTCATCGGTATGATGTGTGAGGGCTGCTCTGGTATCTGACAGAAGTCTGCACATAAATTTCCTCTGTGTTAATAAATTATCTTTTATAACATTTATTGAAGCTGACTGTCAGTAACACTAATTGTCCCCAACCAATTAATTACCTGCTTATCTAAATATTAGCAGCGACTTCAGTTTGTCTTGAAGTCCATGTGGCGTCAAATGAACTGCTTTAGAACATTTCAAGGTGCCCTCTCTTACTGTGGACAGAACAGTATCTTTATTCTGCTTCAGGTTTTAAATTATAAAGTGTAGTCCTAAAACTAGAGAAGAATATCTAATGGTCTGTTTAATAGCTATTGCCATTCTGTTGCACAAAGCCTTAGTTCAATTCTTTGTTTTATTTTTATTTTTTTCTTTTCTTTTAAAATGCTGTATTGCCGTCTGCTGCTTGTGCAACATTTTGGGGGTGGGGAAAAAATCAAGGTATCATTTTTTATTTTAAATGAGAAAATTGACACTTTAGTGCTTTCACATGTATCACAAACTACTCTGAAAAAAATCAAAGTAATCTGTTCAAACCACAGGCACTAATTTTGATGTGATCTAATTCATCCCAGCTGTTTTGGATTTGTGTTTATGATCTTTCACTTGTGCAACAATGCAACTAATAGCCCAGAGAAGCCACAACGTTTGATTGAAATGATTCTGCAGAAGTAAAATAAGCCTTAGAGCAATCGCTCTCCCCCTGGATGGTTCTGGATATTTAAGAAAAAGTACACTTTATTGATTATGCCTTTGCCTCCCTCCCTTTTGCAGTTACAGGACAGGTTTTGCGTTGTGATGCTATTGTGGACATCATCAGTGACATCCGGATAGTCTCCACCACCAGAGAGCTACATCTGGAGGACTCTCCGCTGGCACTTAAAATTCATGCATTGGACTCTGAAGGTGAGATGTTAACTTTATCACTTCATACCTCGAGGCTCAATGAGATTAACCTGCCTAAATATAGGTTGAATGAATACCAATTCTCTAATTGAAGATGAGCTGTATAACTACAGCCTAACTCTTTCTGATGATGGCTCTGGATGGTTTGTTTTGTTAACTTAGGCCAGGGGTCTGCAACCTGCAGATCTGGAACCACATGCAGTGTTTCCCCTAGTTAACTTGCCATGGCAGGGTGCTCATCTTATCCATGATTGTTGCTGACGGGGGCAGACAAAGACGTGTCTGAGCGCAGCTTGTACTAACAGTTTTTGAGCCGGGGCGGCAGGCGTTCAGCATGAAGGATAAAGCCACGTGAGTGCTGCCTTTAGCTTTGTAGCTAGAGAGCCTGTATTTCACACCACTAGCTTAGTGCTATGTCAGTGCCTAGTTGGGGTTGGGGGGTGGGGTGCTCGGTCCTGTGACGGGGTGGGGCACCCTGCTTGTATAATGGTAGGGGAAACACTGACATGCTGCTCTTTGGTCCCTCTGCATTGTCTTTTTCAAGCTTTGACTAGACCAGTCGCAATAAACAATAAATCAGTTAATCGCATGATAAATAAATTATCATCATTTTCATTTATCGGCTTTATCGTTTCCAGTGTTTGCTTGAACCACTTTTATACTCACGCAGCAGAGGATGTGACGACAGAGGTACAAGACACGTCAGAGAGAACAGTCGTTTGACCAACAAGAAAATTAGGCTGCAGGAACACAGTTCAACCCATAGGATTAGTATAAACATGTTTTTAGACCAGATATTGCCGATTTGAACAAATACGCACAACAACATGAAAATTAACACAGACATAGTGCTATACAACTTTTTACACACATTCTAGGGAGTTTTACCAGCTAAAAAAAAGGTTAATTTTGGGGTAAGTTCCTCTTTAATGTAGTGAATGAAGACATAAAAATGGCTCTTTTGATCATAAAGATTGCAGACCCCTGGCTTAGGTGTAGGTATACATTATAGATTGTAAAATTGCAGAAATGCAGTGTGAGCTTAACACAGACTACCAGGAGTCAAGGTTTTGTAGCTATTATGTGGTCCTGTCCAGATTTCCTATCCCAGTTGTAGTTTGTTTTGGAATTTGTGTAATTAAAGAATTGCAGTGTAAACTTTTTTTTTTCTATTGTAGGAAACACCTTCAGTACTCTGGAAGGTCTGGTGTTTGACTGGACCTTAGTGAAAGATGTGGATGTGAATGGATTCACTGACTCTTACAATTCATTAAGGTAATCTTTTTTGTGTTAACTCTTCACTCAGTCTCTGCAAGAATCTCTTAAACTGCCAGATGTCAATAAAACAATTCATAAAATGAGCCTGTTGTTGAATAATACATAAATTTATTTGCATGTCTATGTAGTTGACATTTTGATTTATGTTGAAATTGTATTTGCTTGAAGCCAAATTAAAGAGGGCGTTCCAAGTTTCGTCTTTTTTTTCCTCCTTAAGGGTGCTTAAATTTTCTGAGTCCACATACACTCCTCCTGGATACATATCAGAAATGGAGCGAGTCGGGAAACAGGGCGATATTATCCTGGTGTCAGGACTGAAAACAGGACACGCCAAGCTCAAGGCCAAAATACAAGAACCACTGTACAAGGTAAACTAAATACAAATGTTTTCTGCATTAATCTTTACATTTTGTGGCGTCGCACTAAACCATTTGAGTTTAGTTTGACCCCAACACCCTGACACACAAATATAGCTACTGAATACATCATTTTAGAGTTTTATGGGACACAAGAGCAATGTTGTCAGTGGAGCTGAACTTCACTCGTCTCAAAAACTGAAATTCATATTTCACTTCATCAGGCTTAATGCTACATATGAATATTCAATTCAAACTACTTTATTAACCCAAAAGGGAAATTAAATGTTGTTGTAGCTCGTTATCCTCATTTAATTAAGATATGTTATAGATGTTGATGGCTGTAGGCAGGAAGGGTCTCTTGTAAAGGTCCGTTCCACAGCGGATCCGAAGAAACTGGCTGCAGATGCTGTCCATTCCGTCCACCCAGATTAGGCTGGCCTCTCGGTTCCTCCTGGCAGGAGGACCGCCTGAATGCTGGGCTGAACTCCTCCCAGAGACATCTCAAGAATTTGAGCGGAGGCCACTCCTTCCAGCAGCCTGCTGAGCTCTTCATCTCTGTGAACAGCCAGCCGGCTGCAGGTGCCAGGGGACGGTCCTGTCCTTCTGCTGTCACGAGCCATGTTTCCTGTCATCTCAGTGGCCAGGCACTGGTAGCATATATGTTAATACTGTATATGTATTGATAGCAGATGGTTATGGCTATAATAAAGTTTTGGGCTATCAGAAGTTAAGGTTCTGCTCAAAGAGGTGTTGAAAAGGTAAATAATGACACATAGACAATATTATTGAGTTTTGGTGTTGGTACCATATATTAAGTGATTTAAATAATAATAAAAACAAAACAAAACCAATTAACCCCAATATTTACAATCTGCAGATAAGTTTGGTTAATTTATGATAACGTACACTTATAATTTTCATCTAGTTTAGCAGATCACAACACAATTGAAAAGAACGTGAACCATCTGTGTAATGATTATAGTTCAGAAATTGAATGTCCATATAACAAGAACAATCCAGGAAGATAGTTGCAGTATAAATTGAAGATGAGGTAAGTATGCTGTACATATGAATGAGAATGAAGGGAAGAAAAAGAACAGGGCTCAGCAGCCTCCTACCAGACCCGCAGGGCCCAATGCTGAAGTCTGGTGAAGGTTTCTTTCGCTCTAGGTTAGTAGCAGCTCGCCATCATTTGACCCAACAGGGCGCACCTGGCCTGAATTTAATAAACAGAACCCATAATTTAGTTACTATTCATAATCTAAGGTTGTTTCATATGTACACATATACTGTCCATCCCATATTTACACACATCAATACTGTATTTGAATAAAGTTAAACATATTTAAGGTATATAAATAAATATGCATGCATTTCAAATCATTTACAAACATTCCAAACATTTTACATTCAGTATCTAAATGGACTGAATGCTTAATGCAGTAAATATGACGTTTGCACTCCAATTCAGTAGAAGGCTATTTAAACAGCCCCCACTGCAAACAAATAAACAAATCAATGAAGACAATAGTGGTAAATACAAAACTAATGCCAACAGCATTACGTTAGCAAACTATTGTATTAAAATACACAACATAGAACAGTATAAACAATCTGACTCAGCAATTCCATACTATATCCCAACATTTCATGACATCAAACTGCCTCCAAAAACAGCATGAGTCGCCACCTCAAACATGCAGTCTCATGCACTTAAGTTAAAAGTGCATTTAGTATGCAATTTTAGGCAAATAAGCAGTCATTAGCGACAGACCAAACACAGCTTCTCAGGAGTGTGGGGAAAATACTGTTGTTGTTTTTTTTTTTTTTTATCTGGGTTGCACACTCGAGCACAGCTGGCAAGGAGACAGGAATGCATCTACGGCACCTCCTTTTCAACTCGCTTGAGAATTGGAGCTGTAGATGAGATATTATTTGAGATTTTTGAGGTGTTGATCAGCTGTTTCTCAGTTGTAAAAAGAACACCTTGTTGTTATGGTTACGCATCATAATGTCCAAAAGTAAAAAGGTTTTAATAAAAATCCTTCCAGCTGCACAGCATTCGATACCAGAGGGAACAATCATCACAAAAAATGTGATTTGCATCCAGAAAAAAAGGAATTAAAGTTTCCAAAAGCAAAATCTCAGAATGAATGTAACAGAGCTACTCCAACATGCAGCCACAACGAGCGGCGCAGTTCTAGAACTTAATATCAAAATACAGTATAGAATACACTGTATAAAACTCAAGTCACTAAAGCTGCAGCAACAAAAGAGTTTGTGCAAAAGCCTTTGTATAAAGCATGATGAAATGAGTAAATAAAAATAAACATTAGCCATATTTTAGCTTTACTGGTTTGGGTTTTATAAATTTCTGAACACCGTAACAAATCTTTAAAAACTTTGTTGTACGGTAACCATGCTGTTCATGCCACAGGATGTGGGCGCTGCCGAGGTGAGACTGCTCATCTTGGAGAACATCCTGCTGAGCCCTGCACACGATGTCTACTTGCTGGCTGGAACTTCTATCAGATACAGAGTCCTCAAGATAAGACAGGGCTCCATCACAGGTTCGCTTCTTTAAAATGCTCCACAAGTCCATTATTTATCTGTTCCTGCATCATTTCGTTTGTCCCGTTCAAGCATCTGTTAAACTGAAAAAAAAAATAATAATAATAATAAAGTGAAAATGTTTGTCACTGCTGAGTGGGAGCAGCTGTACTTTTTATTTTTTTTTCAGTGTTAAATCACTGTTAGGTGCAGAAATGTCATCTCTTTTGCTTTTTCTTCTTTAATTCAGAGCTGTCTATGCCCTGTGATCAGTATGAACTGCACCTTCAGAACAGTGTGCTTGGCCCCAATGCAAACCCAGACGTTGCTGTGGCCAGTCTGGATCACAGCACCTCCACCGTTACAGCTGTTCAACTGGGACACATTAATGTGGTGCTGGATCACAAGAGTATCCTTCTGACAAACTATAGCAGTTACTGTGTTGATGATGTATGTGGAGTCTGCCTCAGCCTGCAGTTTTCCTTAGCAGCGTCTTTAAAGGCCTTCGAATGCAAGGAGTGTCTCGCCTACCCAACAGCACGCTCTTTGTTGTCGAACCAGCATACCTAGGTTTGTCTTTCTCCTTCAACACCATGATAAATATTTTAATGTTTCAAGATTTGGCTGACCTACTTTTTTTGTTCTTTAGGTTTTAAAATTCATCCAGGAGACAGCTGGGTTCTTGAAACAGGCAGAGTGTACGATATTCTCATTGAAGTGTTTGATAAATCCGGCAACAAAGTTTATCTCTCTGATGTGAGTGCATCCAAGTAAAATCACTTGGTTTAAGTAATTAAATGCAACCAAACCTTCTGATGCTGATAAAATGTCACAAAGCTTTAAAAACACATCTGGTTGTTGCTTGTTTTGATTCTACAGAATGTCCGCATCAGTACCGTCTTCCCTGTGGAGTATTTTGAGATCCTGGAGACCTCTCTGAATGGATCATACCATCACGTCAGGGCTCTCAAAGATGGCCTAACTCTCATTGATGCTACACTGAGAGCTGTTCAGGATGAAGTGAGTCGACCCTTTTCAGTTTGGAGTTCAGATGAAGCGTCGTCATCACTTTGAGCCTTTTCACCTTTCTTCCACTTCATCTGAGAGAACTTGATCATTTCCTGTGTTCTGTTTTGTTTCAGAAAGGAAGGGTCCATGCGTTGGCCAACCCCGTTCACAATGAGCAGGATGTGGAAATTTATAACCCCATAGTTCTCTCTCCCAGTATTCTCACGTTTCCATGGCAGCCCAAAGTTGGGGCTTATCAGTACACCATAAAGGTAATTGTTTCTTTTTCATGGTGCTTGAATGGGTTTAATTCTGCTAATATAAAATATTACACTTTTTGAGATGGACTCTTTTAGATATCTTTAACAGGTTTAAATGATTACCAGTACTTGTGTCAGATTAGTGCAGGGATCTATAACCTTTACAATAAAAAGAGCCATTTTTGCCACTTTGTTTACTATTTATATGTGTCCAGAGCTGCAAAACCTGCTACAACTATGTACCATCAACTGGTGGCCCATGGACCACAAGTTTGTTGGAGATGGCTTTAATGACAGAGGGAGTGATGTTATAAAATGAAAAATATCTAACTATTAATATTCATTTATATTTTTACATTTTACTACAAAATAAAAGACCAGATTCATTTAAATAAAGAAAAAAGATATACAGGTGGTCACCGACTTACGGCGTCATCGACTTACGGCGTTCCGTTTTTTTTAAGGGTATTTTGTTAGCTAACTGCTTGGAAACACATTAAAACGGCGTTCTAAGTGCGCAGTTGTTGTTTTACATTGAAAAAAATGTGTTTAAAAAGACGTTACGGCCGCCGAGTGGTTTCAGTTTAGTTTCAGTTTCGATTTACGACCAAAAATGCGGACTTGCGGCGCAATGTGCGTTCGGTTACGACCTACGGCAGAATCGAGCTACGAACGGTCCTTAGGTCCAGAACCTGTTCGTAACTCGGTGACTACCTGTATTTATTTTACGGTTTTTATTCAAACCCATTGAATTCCTAGTCCTCTGTGTTGCTGGCAAACACTTCAGCCAGAGAATGAGGAAGGTTACCCATACTCAATGGTCCCTCTCCCTCCATCTCCTCCTCCTCACTGCTGTCTGAGTCCTCAGCTCCAGCTGACGGTGGGATGATGCCAGCCTTTGTGAATCCAGCCTGAATTGTTTTTGTGGTCACCGAGCTCCAGGCCTTGTCGATCCACTCCACAACTTGGAAAAATGTGGCGTGCCTCATTCTCCCAGTGTCTGTGAAGCTGTGCTCCCCGCTAACCATCCATTCTTCCCAAAGATCGTGAAGAGTACATTTTGAAGCTGCGGTTGACCGAAATGTCGAGTGGCTGCAGCATTTTGGTTAGTCCACCTGGGATTATAGTTGGCACTGTGTTTAAAGTCTTGTCTTTGATGACGGGGGTGATGTGGGGGTGATGTGGGCTCTCATACTGTCCATTATTAAAAGGGCCTTCTTTGTTTTAAAGAAGCCATCAGGGCGATGGATGCAGCATTTGTTAAGCCACACGGCCATCATGCATTCATCCATCCAACCCTTTTCATTAACAGCCACGACACAGGGGGTGAAGTTCTCTTTCGGCATGGTCTTCCTCTTGAAGATGGGGTGGGGGGGGGGTGTTGGAGCTTGGACCCATGTGCTTCACAGGCCAGAACCACTGTAAAGTGGGACTTTTCATGCTCTGTCATTAAAATGTTTAAGCTTTTCTCTCCCTTCCTGGAGACACTATGGCCCATCGGGATGTCAAATGTTAATGGCACTTTGTCCATGTTTACGATGTAGTCCACAGCGATCCCGTGCACCTGGACCTGGCGGGAGACAGACAAAGGGAGACATTACAGTAAACAAACGAGTGCGCACAGCCACAGACCACAGACCCGTTGTGAGCGAGCGAACATACCTGCATCTACCGATTTTATATTAAATTAATATATTGAAATTTAGCAAGATACAGTAAACACAATTTTTTTTTAGCTTACCTGGCGGGACACAAAAGCACAAAAACTGGTGACTTTCTCCTCGAAGTGCACCGGGAGTTTTTGGCACATCATGGTCCAGGCTCTTATAGAGAGCTGATGCCGTCTCATAAAACGGAAACACCATGATGGGTCGCCAGCGAACTCCGAGATGTCCAGGTCCTTCACCACCGCCATGACGTGGAGCCATAGCTGGACAGTTGAGACTCCTCTCCCACAGGCGCACTCCTCGACGATCCAGGTCTTGACCTTGTCCTCCAGCTCAGGCCAGCGGGCTTTGTGCCCCCTCTTCACCCTTTTGGAGCGCTTCATGGTGGTGAGCGCTCCCTCTGCTTTCTGCCAGTCCCGGACGACATTTTCGCTGACCCCAAAGTGCCGGTCAGCTGCCCGGTTTCCGTGCTCGGCGGCGTATTTTACCACCTGGAGCTTGAACTCTGCTGTGTACGATCTCCTCTTCGGCAGCATTGTTCTTCTCTTGTTTTCTATGTTGTTGTTTGTTGTTATTCTTTGTCTTCTCCCACTCATTCTCAGAGATTTGGCGTTGGATGATGGGTTTTTATTCTCAATACACAAACAGGTAACGCCTCCAGGCACGTCTGCACGTACACAGACTAGAGG
>JARVGV010000111.1:8622300-8641372 GCA_031762435.1 Hypsolebias longignatus
AGGGAGCAGGAAGGAATGCACCTTTGAGAGCTTGAGAAAAAAAAAAAAAAAACATAAAAAGTTTATCCTGAACTGCACCAAATGCTGCAGTTTGACTTTCCTCCAGTGATGATATGCAGTTCTGATACGCACTCAATGCAAACAAAGTATTTTGATGAATCCATTGAGACCCTGCTGGAATCTATGTAGATGAACAAGTGTTCTATCTCAGACTTTAGGTGAAATCTAAAAGTGAATCTGCAATAAAATTATGGGAGACAGACAATTTTGAATTGAAAATATTTGACGAGAGGCATTTTGCAGCACACCCAATCTCATTTTTCATTTTGTGTTGTAGTTGTTAGATAAAAGGGTGAAATACACCTGGTTTTTAGGTCTGTTTCTATGCAAGTAGTTTTAATAACTTGCACTTTACTCTACAACTCTGAGCATAAATATGTACCAGTGCATCAAAATTATTGGACGTCTCAATCCCAGTTGTCTTTTCCCTGAACCTCATCATTGTTGACCTGTTTTCCATCAGTTGTTCCTGCAGGGAAACAAACACTCGTGGTTGACTGCCATTCACAGATTTTGCCTCCAGTTTTTTTTATTCAAGGGTACGTTACCCATCAGTGTGAAAAACCAACCATTGTGATGATTGTGATGATTTCCTTTAACGTTTCGTGAAAACTGAGAGGTGGAGCTTTCAGAGCTCTTCAAGTGAAAGCGTTTGAACAATTAATACCGTATTTACTGCCATACATGTCGCACCGCCCTATAAGTTGCATCAGTCCAAATATGTCCAATAAAGTGGAAAAATACTGTACATAAATATGTTGCTTCGCCGTATACGTTGCATCTATTATGGACCACTGCTGACAACCTGCAAATGTGGGCTGAGCCTGGAAATGTGGGCTGGTGTGCCAAAATCGGAATGGCGGCTGCGGGAGTGTTCACAGGAGGATTCTTAACAAGAATTTAACAAGATTAACACAAAAACAATTATTTGTTTGCTCAAAATTATAGTAAGTATGTATCTCAGTCTAACTTTTACTTAATAAATGCACTTTGACGGTCAAATCAGCTGCATTTCAAAAGCCAATAGCGGAAGTAGGCACGTGCACGGGACGACTTGCTGTGCATTTCTTCGAAATTTAACAAGATAGCCACCTAAAAACAATTAGTTGTTTGCTCAACTTTATAGTAAAGGTGTGTCTCAGTCTAACTTTTACTCAATAAAAAGACTTTAATGGTCAAATCAGCTGCATTTCAAAAGTATTTGCTGCCTCAGTGCTCTGGGAGCACGCTCTAAAGAAGGAAATCATGAAGGAGGACTCGCTGTGCATTTCATCAAAATCTAACAAAACCACCTAAAACATTTATTTTTAGCTTGACTTTAGCAAAGGTGTGTCTCATTTGAACCTTTACTTAGTAAAATGCACTTCAATGGTCACATTAGTTGCATTTTGCCGGGGCGGCGCAGCAAACGAAGCTGTTTTGACAGTTGCTCCAGGCAGATGACTGTGGCAGTTTATGGCAAACAGATAGTGTCATTAATAGACTCTTTTACCTATTACATGACACAACGGCATGCCATACTACTCGAGGGCCATCTAGCGGCTGCAAATGGTAGTGTTCAATATTTTCAGTCAGAATGAATGAAAACGATCATATCTCAGCCAAAAAATGGTTCATAAATATGGGAATTAATCCATAAATATGTTGCTTTGGCCTATAAGTCACAGGGCATGCAAATAATGCAAAAAAAAAAAGTGACTTATAGGCTGAAAAATACGGTGTCTTACCCGTTGTAGGTGGCTCTTCAAATGACCTCAGTTTGGAGGAAATAATACAGGCGGTCCCCGACCTACGGCGCCATCGACCTACGGCGCTCCGTACTTACGGCTCCGCCCCCCAAGTGACGTCATCGCGCCGTTCGTTGCCTTTTTTATACAGCATTTTATATTTTTTTCATTTTTTTAGGGTATTTTGTTAGCTAACTGCTTGGAAACATTAAAACACATTAAAACGGCCATTCGAAGTTGTTTTACATTGAAAAAACGTGTTTAAAAAGACGTTTTCGATCGCCGTTTTAGTTTCGGTTTCGATTTGCGGCCGTAAATGCGGACATACGGCGCCATGTGCGTTCGGCTCCGACCTACGGCAGAATCAAGCTACGAACGGTCCTTAGGTCCGGAACCCGTTCGTATCTCGGGGACTACCTGTAATAATTTTCACATTATTTGTCATGTAGCCACATGTCAGCCATGGAAAAACAAAACGTGTTTCTCAGGCCAGCTAAAATGAACAAAACCTGAGCACCTAAAATTGTTTGGAACACAACATTATATTGCAGTGCTTCCCCTATAGAATACTTTCCATGGTGGGGTGCTTATGTTGTCAGTCATTTTTGTTGCTGTTGGGGGTGAGGGATCATCTGAGCTGTGCTGTTTGTACCAACAGTTTTCAGCGTGAGGGAAGAAAAAGCCTTTAGCTTTTTAGCTAGTGTGCCTGTATTGCGAGTCGGTGCTAGCTTAGTGCTACACTAGTGCAGATGGGTGTGTGGGGTGTGTGTGTGTGCAGTTTGGTTTGGTAGGCAGGGGACCCTGCTTGTATAATGGTAGGGGAAACATTATGTTGTAATCATTAGTCCAGTCCGAATTAAACTCAGTTTCTTCAAACTGGTGTTGTTTAAAGACCTATCTACAACAGGTAAGATATTGACTGTTCCTAATCTTTCCACAAAACCCAGTTCTGTGATCTAAATGATTCACTGAAGTAGTTTCTTTAGTATTTCAGCTGAATTACCTAGTTTCATTAGTTTTGGTTGCAGTTTGTTTTGCTGCACATTACTACAAGCACACTTCCTCTTTTAAATCCTCAGTGAAAACCAACCCCTCCTAAAAAATAAATACCCAAAGCCACATCAAAGAACATGTATCAGTAAATTACATTTTGATTCTGTGAAGACCAACATTGATTGAAACAATGTCTAACGTTCAGCTTTACATCTTTGGTTTCAGTCTTTGTTGGGTCCACACAGGACGGATGCGTCATGTGACCCAGTCCTCGTCTCTGTCCACACCTTGAGCCCAGTTTCAGCTTTTAAATCAGGAATATTGTCAGTTAACATGTAGAGCCGAGCCGTAGGCCCCCAGTTGTGTTTTATCTCAGAGCTGTGCTGGTTTAAGACGAGCCTTCTGCTTGTATCGTGTTATTAAGTTTGTACATTACCACTGCAGGCAGAGACATTCATTTAATATATGAACCGTGGTCATGCTGGGTGTTAGTCTCAGTATGGATCCTTATACAGTTCAGTAAAATATCTGTTTAACAGTTCGGGGCTTTTTATCTCCTGGTTTGCTTTCTCCTTTTGAATTCTTATTCATCAACCATCTTCCATGCTGGGGGTCACATGACTTGTCTCTTGAACGCAGCGTGTCCCGTTTGTTCTTAGTGGACATGGAACGTGCCACCATCAGTCTGGTGTGCGTTCATGTCGGAAAGAAGTGAAGAAGGGAACAAAACAAAAAAGAGCGATGCCACCCATGTGACGACGTCTCTTCATCTGAAAGATACAAGAACTCGTTGGCAGCCATGTTGGGTCAACTTTGACTGCAAGTTTTCTCCCCTCAACTTTTGTCACTTTTCTCTCGGCTTTCTTCAGGACACAAAGTACGGACGGTAAATGTGACGCGTCACTGGTGCTGGAACCTGTGTTGCCAAATCAACAGATTTATCTGTGAGCTCTGAGAGCGAGCCAGCTGGGCCGGTACGCTCACACTTCTAATGTTTTGTCCTTAGTTTTCTGTCAGTCTTTATGAACCCTGCAGGCCTAAGTGTAACCGACAGTAAGCTACGACCAAATCATTTAAACTACATTACCCAGGAGGCACTGGCTGAATGCAGGAAGTTGGGACTTGCTCTGCACTGCTTCTGACTGGGTCAGATTTTAGTGATCAGGGACTTCATGTATGAAAGAGTGCACGTGTTTAAAAGTTGGTGCATGCACAACAACTTCACATTTACCAAACACATGTTTCTGTGCACCTTTTTTTTTTAAACATCCTAATTTATGTGGAGCAGAGCGCAGCTGTACACGCCGCTTTGGCCACCCTGTCCCCTCTCATAATTAAATACACAAATTGGTATAAATACATGGCAGGCTTCCAGCCTGTGATCAAATAATCATGACAAAGGCGTTGAGTAAGACCAAAAAGCCTGAACATTACACTGAATGTCTATTTTTCTGCTCCTTTCAGCTTCTTTCTGCTAAATTCAGCTATTTTCTTGCTTTTTCAGCTACTTTTAAGTTTTTTTTTCAGTTATTTTTAGCCATTTTCCCACTATTTCTTTGCGAATTTCTGTATTTTTTGCCCTTTCTAATAATGTAAACTTTATGCTTCTTTCAGCCTCTTATATTTAGCTTTTTCAGCAATTAAAAAAAAAAAGATTTTTGTAATCTGCTAATCCTGTCTATTTCAGCTTATTCTGCTTATTTTTGCTACATTTCTACTTTTTACAGTTTTTTCTACACATTTTTGCTGTTTTCTTCTGCTTTTATTTTCCTGCTGGTAAATTCAACTCACGATAACAGTGTAGCGATGAAACCGTTGCAGCCTTGTTTCAGCTTCTTCAGCAGCTTTCAGCAAAAATCGTTCAGCAATAAACATCCATACTGCATTATGGCAGGAAATGCAATGTCTCTAGTTTCACTTCACACTGATGCACACAGTTCACACAATGGATGGTCAGCCACTGTGGACAAAAGCTTTTATTGTGAAAGAATCTTGAGGAAATCCTGAATCTGTTGTCTGGGGTCGTTCAGTGCGTCGGCTGATCTTGCTCTTTAACAGCTAAAGATGATGTGGAACTAAAATCAAAGCATCAGACATTTTCTGTGTGAGCTGCTGCGACCAGTGGGCGTTCCTCTTCACCTTTACTTCCCCTCCTCCCCATCATCCTCCTTTAGAGTCTATCGTAACGAGAGCATCAACGCCAGCGCTGATATTTCTGGATTTCTGCGACACAAGATTGTCCTGCAACAAAAGCCGCCCAGTCCGTCACCTGGTACCTCTGATGTCACGCAGTGCGACTCAGATTACTGTCAATATATTCCAATAATAAGCTGCACATGGGGCATGTTCAAGTCGTTTGTGTGGCTTTTAAATCTGGCAGTGCGAGCCTCTAAAGGTTAGATATTTGACTTTTTCAGGCCAGTCGAGCGGCTTGAAGCACAGTATTTATAGCATCATGGTGGCATGAACTGACCTTGCTTGAGTGCACCAAAATAAATGAATGACCTCTGAGCTGGAAGTTTAAGCGAGCCATTATTTCTAATTTACAGCTAAACACGGGGCAGGCTCATTGGTTTTCTCACATAAAATTCTTACCTATGACATTAAAGCAGGGCCTATTTTCCATATCACATATAAAAAGTATTGCTATACCCAAACCTTGCATATTCAGTACATGCACACTGTTGGCGACCGTCATGAGTGTTTCATTTTATTATTGTGTGAATGTTTATGAAGCATTCACACTATTGTGATCCATTTTTCTTCCGTACATTTGTCTGCATCTTTCTTGCTCCACACTTTTTGTGCTATTTCAACAAATCACATATCAAAATGTTCAGCTCGCTCAGGAGAAGGGTGCTTTGACTTTTGGTATTGGTACAACTTAGGTTTTAAAATGTTTTGCCTTTTTGCCATTTTTTTCTCACAGAAAATGAACTGAGCTCATTTTACGTCCTTTAAATCTTTAGAGGTGTTTACAACCTTTTACTGCTCCTTTCACTTTTTGTTCTGCTTCAGCTTCTTTCAGCTTCCTTGTACAATTAAAAAAAAAAGAAAATCAGCTACTTTCAGCAGTTTTTTCAGCTGTTTTGTGTTCCTTACTGCTTTATTCTGTTACATTTTTGTGCTTCTTTAATTTCTTTCTGCAAATTTCAGTTTGTTCTGCTCCTTACAGCTCATTTCTGTAAGTGTCAGCTTTTTCCTGCTGTTTCAGCTACTATTTAACTGTTTTTATGCTAATTTGAGCTTTTTCAGCTAATTCTACATTTTTAGTGTTCTGTTCATCTTTTTTCAACTTGAGTCAGCAAAATTGTGCTCTTCACTTCCTTCTGGCAATTTAAGCTTTTTTCTGCCTTTTTAAGCTGCTATTCAGCTGTTTGTTTTTTTTGTGCAAATTTCTGCTTTTTTCAGATAATTCCCACTTTTTTCTGCTAATTTCAGCTTCTTTCATCCTAATTGGGCACAATTCTGCTCTCTCCGCTTTCTTCTGGTCTTTTAAGCTTCAGTCTGCTTTTTTTAGCTACTATTCAGCAGTTTTGTGCAAATTTGTTTTGTTTTTTTTTTCAGATAATTTTCATTTTGTGCTAATTTTTGTTTTTTTCTGTATAATTGGGTACAATTGTGCTCTCACCTTTCCATTCTGGTAATTTAAGCTTCTTTCTCCCTTTTCAGCTACTTTTCAGCTAGTTCTTTCTAATTTACGCCTTTTTTTAAATCAGCTTTACACGTTTTTTTGTTGATTTCTGCTTATTTGAATCAAATTCAGCAAGTACCGTGTTGTTTCTGCTTTCTTCTGCTAACTTAGGTTTGTTCTTAAATTTCAGCTACATTTCAGCATGTTTTTACTGGTTGGTAATTAATTTCAGCAAGTTCTAATCTTCAGCAATAAATATTCGCTGCATTTTTGCAGGAAATGTAATTTCTTTAGTTTAGAATGTATTCTTAGAATTTGAATATTTTTGATAAAGTCATATTAATTACATATTTCTATTACTTAAACAAAAATTGAATTATTCATTAGTGTTGTACACTACAGTGCTATTTTGGTTTGTAATTTGCTCATTGCTGCACTTCTCCACTTTAACCTTTGAGGCTTTAGGAAGCAGGTTTGAATGAACTTTAAATGAAGGAGCACTCAGGTCATGCAGGGTTTATCCTTTTAGTCCAACACTTTTGAGATGACTGTCCGTACAGTCTCTTCCTTACAGTTAGAGAAAGTAAAAGGATGACATGTCTCATCTGTACATGCGCTCCAGCGTAAAGTAACTTTTGACAGTGGCTGTGATGAAAGCTTTCTCTGCTGCTGGATTAATCAGATCATCACTCGCGCTCCCAACCTGTCTCTGGGGTCTGTGTGGGAATAAGGCCTGCGAGCGCTTTTCATTTCTTATCTGGGAGCCAAAAGATGCATCCGTCTCCTCACATTTGGCATTCAAACTTCGTCCTGGGCCCAGCCGAGTGTAAACAATATTTGGGATGCTGACGTGATTTGCTGTGGGGATAACTTCTTTGGCTGGGGACGGCAAACGGCTGACGAGTCGTTTTCTGTCTTCAGCAAAGTATTAAAGGAGTATCTGAATACAGATCTTGACAGTGAAATCTCTCTTGTTTTGGCAGCTTACTACATCTGGTGTCAGACAGAGAGCAGGGTTTGCTTGTTTGCTGACAGAACAAAGAAGTGATGTAATCAGAAGTGTCACCATAAGCTGAGTTTGTCCAAATGTCTTTTTTTTTTTTTTTGGCCCTCATTTTAAACTGATCATGACTAATTTACTCTCAAATGCTCACTTATTAATGAATGACGCTGGTGATTGTTTCAGACTCCTGCGCTCGTCTCGTTTGTGCTCCGTCTCGGTGCCGTGCAGCTGTGGATTCATCTTGTTTGGCCACAGTGTGTGCCAGAACGTCTCCCGCCTCGCTGCCACTGATCCAGGCTTGCTAGGCAGCACGTACAGTACAGTCCTGTTGTCTGCATGGGCTTACGTTAATTGCCTTATTTTTAGCTGCCATTAAACTGTAAATGTGTTGACGTTGGAGCCCTGCAGTTTAATGTTTGATAAGTTAAAGCAGCTGCATAATTATGCAAATGGCAAATTTTGGCGGAAAGTGAACATTGTCTTTTTTTTTTCTTTTTTTCAGAAAACATGGGGCAGCTGTGACAAGTGTAACCAGAATGTCTTGTTTTTATGTGTTCAGGAATGCACAATATTGGGGTTTTGGCTGATATGCCGATATGTTAAAACTTATTTGGTCAATAACTGATACCAATATTTTTTCCTAGACCTACTTACAGAGACTACATATTTTTCTCTGCTGTGGAATTAAAATACTACATTATTCTGCAGGTCTTTGTCAGTTTGGCCTGTTACCAAATACATACGGTATGCCAACTAGGGGGCTGAAAATGATGTACCTTATTTTTTGGCCTATAAGTCACAGTTTTTTTGCTTAATTTGCATGCCCTGCAACTTGTACGCTGTAGCGACTTATTTATGTTTCTTCCCATATTTATAAACCAACTTTTGGCTGGGATAAGACCGTTTTCATTCATTCTGACTGAGAATATTGAACACTACCATTTTCAGCCACTAGATGGCATTTGAGCAGTATGGCATAACGTGTCATGTAATAGGTAAAAGTTGCTATTAATGACACAATCAGCTTGCCATAGCCTGCCACCTTTGTCCACCTCGCCTGGAGCAACCGTCAAATCAGCTTCATTTTGTTACGCTGCTCTGGCAAAATGCAGCTAATTTGACCATTGAAGTGCATTTAGTAAGTAAAAATTCAACTGAGACACACTTTACTATAAAACTGAGCAAACAATTAGTTGATTTTAGGTGCTTATCTTGTTAAATCTCAAAGAAGTGCACAGCAAGTCTTCCTTTGCCATTTGGCACCCAATTGATTTTTGGTACAACACCGGCCCACATTTCCGGGTTGTCAGCGGTGATGCATAATAGATGCGACGTATATGGTGAAGTGACTTATTTATGGATTTTTTTCCACTTCCACCATTTGGATATTATATGTCAGTGAGTTATTTTGATGGAATGGCCAACGCCCAATGTTTAATTTTAACGCTAATATCGGCCTATGCTGATACCGTGCTGACAATACCGTGCGTCTTTAGATGTGTGCATAAACCCAGTAAGTTAGAACGGAGGATGTGAATATTAGTGTGTTGCATCGCCTCATCTTATAGAAACTCTGGATGTGTTCAGAGTGTGGTGAGATTTTGATTTTGAAAGTGATTCTGGTTTTAAATTAGGCCTGCATTAGTCTATTTTTATTATAGTTGTGCCAATTTTATTCTGCAGTGTAATAGATCTTAGCTGCAGGCAGATCACTTTATTCTCCGGACTCGTCCTCGGCACGGCGTTGTTGAAATAATACACGTACAGTGTCATTTGGAATTGTCTTTCTAGCTGCATGTGTTACCACAGAGCCAGCAACAAGGACAGTACAGTTCATCAGATTTTATTTTCAGTAAATTCAGTCTTTCGGGAGTTATGGAGACAAGATCTTAGAGGAAGCTTAGAATTGTTTTCTATTTTTTATTTTTTTGTCCAGTTTTCAGAAAACATTGTGCAGTGTTCCTCCTGCTCTTGTGTCAAGCTTCCAACAAAGATAATGAATTGTTAAAACTTAATTTTTTAAAGGTTGTTTCCAAAGTTAGCAAGTACTCTTGTTGACGTCAGATTTGTGATGCATTGTGCAACATTCACGGTGTCTAACAGATAAGGAGTCACACTATGCTAATGTGCACTAATGGAGTCCCGTACGTCTGCAGGTGTTTGAGCTGTGGAAGCAACAAGCCCAACAGCTCCTCGTCTCTTCGCTGACCCGAGGCGACGTGTGTGCGCTTTTGAGTTTTGAGGGAAAGCGACTTGAGCATCATGTCATTCAGGAGAACTAAATGATGATCGTTTTAAAATATTAAACATGAGAAAACTTCAAGCTGCAGGATTTTATAAAAACAGGCTTGTGATGTTATGAATATTATGAACATCAGTGGAGGCGTTTTCCTCACTCCTCTCTTTCTTTATCATCACATTTTCCATGTGTTGTGTGTCTTGACTACAAGATCCCTGAGAGTCCTTCTGATTGTACAAATAACTCATTAGGGATGTGAAGATTAACACGTTCGTTCTGAGCTGTGGAGTCCCAATGTGACCAGATCCACAGAGCAGCTGTCAGGGTTTGGGCTTAAGCTTTAAATCTAGATGCATCGGTCTATCAAGTCTCTGTACCGATAACAACTGATTTGTTTAATGATTAAATGAAAAGTCTGTAGGCACATTTGTTTCAGTAGGCATCCTTCAAAAAAATACCACATAAGTAGGCCTGTCGCGATAATAAATAATTTATCGCATGATAAATGAAAATTATCGACTTTATTTTCATTTATTGGTGTTATCGTTTCTTCATGTCTCTCTTTCTGCTGAAGACACTTGATGACAAAAGGCTCATCTCCAGTGTTCTTCACTGACCCCTCACTTTCTCTTTTCTTTAAAATCTGTTTTAACCGTCCAAAACTGCCTTTTTGCATCGTTAAAAGCAGCTAAGCTGAGAAGCTAAGCTATGAGCTACCGGTAAGCTAACAGGCCGACCTCGGGAGGGAAAAAACCCTCCGTCTTTTCGAAGCTCCAAAATTCACTGTTGAAACTCGTGCCTTCATGTATAAAGTTGTTTTCTCTACAAAAATAATCTGAGAACTTGTTTACTGATTTCATATTAAAAGCTTTGTGTGAAAAAGGCTATGATAAAGAGCTCAAACCACACAGAGCGTCCGCCATTTTGAGAATTGAAAAAAGGAAAAAGCCTATGTCACCTCAAGCTGCCTCCTTCCCATTTTTATTAGACACGCTGCTCACTCCCTCACTAGCCATCTTTCAATTTAAAGTGTCTTATACTGCCATCCAGTGGTCAAAAAAGGTACTACAAACAAAATTAACCACCATTTCTTCTAAAAATTAACAATTAATTAATTGGTAAATTTCAAACAATATTATTGTTTATAACAATAATTTCTGAGATAATCATCCAACAAAATTTGTAATCGGTGACAGGCCTACACATAAGTACAAATAACTTGTTGGGTTTCTGTGAAAGAAACAAATCTTCTGTTTTTACTTCTTTTCGGGGTAAACTCTTCTTCAGATGATTCTGATTCATGCTCAATAATCCAGGTAGAAAAATCCACAAAGTTAAGTCAGTTCGTCTGAACGGTTTCTTTTTGTTGAAACGTTTCGTTGTTCATCCAAAACACTTCATCAGTCTGATGAGCCACAACAAATTCAGTCTCATAAATAGCACCTTCATATAGTGGGTCAACCAGTTGTCTACAGACCACAGAAACTCTCTGAGCACCATCAAACTGGTTGACCCACTATTGAAGGTGCTACTTATAAGACCCAGTTTGTTTGTGGTTCCTCGGACTGATGAAGTCTTTTAGATGAAAGACAAAACGTTTCAACAAAAAGAAACCATCCAGAGGACCTCACTTAACTTTGTGGCTCTTCGTCTGAAACTATTCCTGCTGTTTAGCTATATTTTCTCATTACCACCACCTTCTGTTCAGGAGGGGAACTGCAACAGTGTCTGTATGAACAGCAACAAACACTGAAAGTGTGCTTCACCCTGAGCATGATAATTAGGCTGAAGGACAAAAGGTTAACTTGAGTTTTACACTTTCTAAAGTAAAAATACATGTTGCTTCTCACTGTTAAGTCACTGAAAGATGGTTAATCTGAACTGCTGCTGGCAAGTACAGGTAGTCCTCGGGTTACGACACAGTTCCGTTCCTGCGCTGCATCGTAAAATGAATTTGACGCAAGTCGGAACATACGTACATACTGCACCATATACATGTACAGTACTGTATTGCCAAGTACTTAGCCTATCCTAACACAGTACCCTACATAATTATCAAAAAACACATACATTTGGGAGCCATAATGAAGGGAAAAAAGAGTTAATTTCCTACTGGGATGCTGGTGAAGCATTTTCCTCCGTCCATCCTCTGTATACAGCTGCTACCTGTTTCTGCCGGTCCAGCTTGGTCCAACAAGTTTAGTTTAGTTTTTTGAATGTCCAGAGAACCAGACTTAGCTTTTTTAGAGAGTACAGTGCAGTATTTCTCCCCACTACATTAAACCGGACACGGCGTAACTCAGCTTTTCAAAATAAAATTTCAAAATTTTATTTATTTATTTTTTTTTATGGGAGATGCCGACGTAACTACGAAACATCATAAGACGAGACCGTCGTAGCCCGAGGACTACCTGTATATGCAAGTTATTTTACTTTAGGGGTTCATGTTCAGTAACACCCGTATCAGTGACGTATATTAGTAGCACAAATGGTTTTAACACATGCTTATTCTCTATACAGTATTGTTACACAGGCTGCAGCAGGGCTCAGGTTGTTTGGAGTCGACTACATGGAACAGTACCTCAGGATAGCCCTACTTTAAATGAGAGCTATTTTTAGAGAGAAAAGCATCTGTAAAGAACTGATAAACGTAAAGCATTGAAGTTGCAGTTTACAGAATATTTAATTATGTAGAAGGAAATGTCTGGGTATGACATGTTACACTTTCACTCCTAATGGAGTCATTGCACCATCCTGACGCAGGGTAGAAAATAAAGTATCAAGCCAGCAGTTAGAATGTGTTTACATAATGTGGAAATGTTAAAATGTGTACATAAAAAAACTAACTTCCAATGAAAAATGATGACATTTATGGTACAAAGCTGTTGCATCTGACGATTTTAGTGGAGGCACGCCTTATTTACTGTATGTCTGCAATATGGATCAACAAAGAGAATGGATCCAAGTAGAACACCATTGAGAAAATATGGCTATGAGCTGTATTCTATTGTTTTGGATGCACCCAAACTGACAACCCGCATTTTGACTGATTATAAGTTTGATGAGACATTTAGTAGTTTTTATTTATTTATTTATTTTTTTGTACTTTAATAACCATTATTTTGTAGCTAAGCTACGTTGTCTCTTAAAACCTGGTGTACAGTACATCGGTTGTGGAGCTAGACTTTTATGCAAGCACAGCTGGCAGGGAGGGGCACACACAAATAAAATAAACCATTTTGTTTCTCAAACCTGCAGTGTCTAAGGAACATAGCTTCTTGACAATTTTCATGATGGAAATGCATTCCTCTGTTTATTTAGCTTGCTCAGTCTGTTTCTCTCCCACAAACACTAATCTTATTAGCTGTTTTAATATGACGTTAATTCTGTGTTCCTCATTTACTCTAATAGCAGCGCCTCTCGATGTCACACGTCAATCAACTGGAGTGGCCGGTCAGGTTACAGAGGAGGCAAGTGCCACCTCAGCCACACCCCTCGCTCCGCCTCTGGTTTTACAGTTTGTCTTTCGTGTTTACCTTCCATTATGGAGATGTGCACAGCTCTCCGCCGGGTTCTGGGCACGCTGGTCAGACGAGGGCCGTGAGTGATCGATGGACAACTTCTGCTGGGAACCATGCCAGCCCTGGGACCAAACAACAAAAATACATGAACATACAAACTTGTTCTCAAATATGAATCTCAAGATGGTGCACAATGTAAGATTTATGACCTATGGATCTCAGGAGGATCTCTCTTAATTTTGGCACTTTGTTCCATCACCTCTTTTGCAACTTTCCCACTAGGAAAACAGAGAAGTGGAAAATGTGATCATCTGCGTTTAGTACAACAAAGCCAAGGCTCATCAGTTTCACAAGTATTTTTTATAAAACTTCATTTTTTGTGAGTGAAATATTTTGAACACTACCGTACATAATTTTTATACCTGTATCTAAATCGACTACCCTTAAAGAAGAGATTACTACTGGACACAGTGCGGACTTGACTCGATTTCTCCAACCTGTGAGTGAACAGAGGAGGCGAATCACAATCATAAACCTACATGACATAAATATGTTGGTAGAATATTTTTTTACATGTGTTGATTTACTTATAGAAGGCCTGATTCTCTACTCCACACTTCCACAGATGCTTACAGGCCTCTGGTGTCGGAGCGAAGTAAGTTAGAATAATCTTCCTGTCCTGCAACAGGTCCAAGGGTTTCATTTTTGAAGCCACATAATAAATGGCACAGGTTGAAAAATACCAAACAGTACAAGAAATTTATGAAGCAAAATATAACATTTGGAAATATACCACAATACTTTTGATAAATTAATTCACAGCAACTTTTCCTTGCTTATTTTTTTAATGGAAAAAGTCCAGGGTTTCACAAATGGAAAAAACAAAAAATATTTAACTTCAAAAGCTCCATAGAACAACATAACTTTAACAACTATTATATTTACCTCAGTCTGATTTGCATATATATGAAATGTCTTTGCTTCAAATTTGAGTTTGGTTACCTCCTCCCTGAAAACAGAACGGGACAAATGAGACTAAAACAGGTGAGCAAAAGATTGAAAATAGGCAAAATAAGAGATTAAATTAGAAGATAAAAAAATGAACAAATGTGATTAAGTATTAATCAGCAATACCATTTTTTTTGTTTCTATTCTTAAAGCCATTTAGAGTTTAATTCTAGTCATAAGAGCTAAAAAAAAGTTTTTAATAACTCCAAAAAACTCGGATGCTGTGGAAACTTCAAACATTCTGCTCGACTCAACCGGATGTGTGGGTCTGGCTCTTTTCCCACATCCGTGATCAATCCCTGATTGTACATGAACGTGTTGAACAGTGGAAGAAGTTTAAACTGAAATCTGAAGAGAGCCTTTGTTTGTTTTTTTTTCGAGACATTAGTTCTCACCATGTGAGGAAATGGATTCTCCTGTTTCCTTGCAGCACAGTGAATCCAAATGGAGTGAAGGCCAGAAAAGCTGGATTCCCCGAAACATCCTGTAAATATATGAAGCCGAACAAGAACAAGCACATCACTCTCTAAAACTATCTTGCCCTGATAAAACACACCATAACAGAACAATTTCTCTTGGTTAAATTAACTTCGTAGAGATCACCTTGCATGGATGAGGGTCCACTCCGTACGTCTCCAGTGTCTGGGCTTTCTGAAGGAAGTTGAGCTCTGATGTTTCTGGGCTTTGACCTCTGCCAAAACAACAATGCAATAAAACTACGTCTTATTTCTGTATCCGCTTGTGTTATTTGTAAATTATGTCCAAGTTCAACACTAGGACGTTTTGGATAATTCAGAGCAAATATTTGCTACACCTGTGCAGTCTGAATCAGAAAATCACTACTTTTATCTCCAACTACAGACTTTTCCCCTTTGCTGACACTTAAAATGTATTTTATTGTGTTCAAAAGCTGGACATGAGCAATAGAGGGCAGTGTAGGATTAATTCTGCACTATGTGCTGTGTCCTGTATGCACTAAAGAGCAAAAATAATGCTGCACAATGGAGATAAATTCTTATTTTTCATATACTAATGTCAAAGTTCAAACATTTGATCTCTAAACTTTTACTAATGCCAGAAAAATAGATTTACTTTTTTTTGCCCTTCTAGAGAAATTAATTTCACAACAGATATGATTGCCTTCACAGATCACTTACGTTCTTGCATTACTGTATATAAAAAGACAGAAGACATCTACAGATGGTTTTCTGCACTGAGCTTTAGGAATTTCAGGGGACTCTGATGATCATTTGAGCCATATTAATGCAGAAATATACACACATTTAAAATGTTTTCAAACCTTCAAGTCGTACTTTGTTTCCTTTTTGTTGCACTTGTCATGGGAGTAAACATGTTTTGAAGTTGCTTCATTATCATGGACTAAAATACAGTTGCTATCTCTAAAGACTAAGCATCTAAAGCAGCAGTTTTACAAGTCAAAAAAAAAACAAAAAAAACCCCTGAAGAACTGAGTGTGTAAAGGCAGTGAGTGAGGCGTTCTTGTGCGATTTATACAGAGTGGTTGCTAGAAGAACTCAGGTGTGCTGGGTTCTGGACAGGTGTCACCTTACATCAGCTCAGTCTTGTGGATCTCTGCAATCCACCGTTCCAGCTTTTCAGAGTGTTTGGGGAAGAACTGGAACTTGGAGCTGTAGCCCTCAGGATGTTTCCCGGGGTCGTAGTCACCAATTTCAGCTGCAAGAACCAACAATAAAAATCACAATGAAGATAGTGAGGATAACTTTTTCGGATTTGAGACTATCTCTCCTCCCTTACCCATCCCTGCAGGAGTTTCTCCCCTCGTTGTACACAACAAAGTATTTGCACTCAAAACACGTGTGAATCATAAATCAAATCAAATTGCAAATTTGCCTCGAGATGAAAGTGACGTCGAGAACGACAGCGAAAGAAAGACTGAGGAGCAGATGACCGCTTGACTTGAGTCTGGTTCTGCTAAAGGTTTCTTCCTCATGCGGGAGTTTTCCCTTTCCACTGTCGCCTTCATTCTTGCTCAAGATGAGAGTTCTGTGATGGAGTTAAATTCAAAGCAGTCTGCTCCTCAGATAAACAGTGTTAAATTATTAATAGAATTTTTCTGTTCAGTGCCCTGAGATGACTTCTGTTGTGACTTGGTGCTATATAAATTAACTAAATTTAATTTAATTTAATTGTGATGAAGTTTTTGTGAGGCTGTTCAATTCTGACACTGAAGAAGATGACTTTAGTGGTTTTACTGCACAGGAGGAAGATGAACATAGCGATCAGTGACTTTTCCTGTTAGGCTACAGTATTTAATTATTAATTTTTTAACCAGCCGTATTACAGGCACTGTTCAGAAAAAAAAAATTACTGTACGTATTTGTGTATGTATTTAATTAAAAGTTTAAAAATATTTTGGTGTAAATATCTCATGTTACAACGGGGACACTTACTGCTTATACAGTACTTTGTAGACAAGCGCAGTCTATGTACAATTTTATTATTATTTTTTATTTAGTGTGTGCGGCTTATATTCAGGTGTGCTCTATAGTCTGGAAAATATGGTAATTAACAGTGAATGTATTTGACAAAATTATTTACAAACTAAGTACGAAAATGGAGACTACGTGGTTATTTTAAATGCAAACAGTTATAAATTTATATTAAATAGTTAAACAATTTCTGTCATTTTTTTCTTAATACGTATATTTTTCTTTCCGTTTGCAATAATGTGCAGAGAAGTAAAACATTATTTGATTGTGCAATAAAAAAAAAACATCCTCCACCCAAACAGACATACAATATTGTGATGGTGAAGTAGTGAAATACTGCAGAAAGTCCACACATGCTTGATATGAAAATGATTGAAAAAATACTAATAAAAAAATAAATTTTATGTTTTCCTTAAATCACTGTACTGAGGACATTCATCACTTTAATGGATCAATTCGTGTTTTACGATCATAGATTAGAATAAAGATGATAAAAAGAGTAATAACCACGACCGAAACTGTTTTTGTGGATATCAGTTCTTGTCAATGAGCCAGCACCCGAAGAAGAAGAAGAAGAAAAAAAACGCTTTATTGTGTAAAACTGTAGAATCATGCAGTGTATTTAAGTTTAAAGCTTGATGTTTGACAATTATTTATGTCAGCGTTTAATAAAGAAAAAAATTTAAGCCATTTTCCTCAGCTCATCCTGAGTCTCTGGACATGATCATGCTCATAAGTAAAACATAGAATACTGGAAGTTTCATGTGATATTCCAGCAAGATCAAAGTATAAAGTTTATAATAGTTTCATGTAGTTTTATGACAGTCCATCTGTTCCACCTTGTAAAATGTAGGCAGCCAGCAGAGCTGCATCTGACGTCTTGCACAGAAGGCGACCGTGATAAAGATCCCTCTTGACCTGCAGGAAGACAAGATATCTGTGGAGGAGAAGCGGAAAATAGGAGAAACTTGTTGAGTTCATCACTTGTACAAGATCTATTGCTAACACACACATTTGATGCAGTTTAGCAATAAGGTTCTGACTGTTTGGAGGAGAAATAATGAGAAGGCCTGCGGATAACTTAAGAACTGTTAAAACAATGTTTGTTACAAAATGCGCTCGTTGGCTGGGTTGTAATGATTCACTTTTTTTTTTGTCGCTTCAAAGCATATTAATAAAAACATAAATTACACTTTACACAAAGCATGCACTAATGACTAGATGTCCTGTTCTATTACCTTTAGTATATTAAACCTAGAAATTATACTTTAACATAAAACAGGATTTAAATTAATTATTCAATTCAGTTTATCTCTAATTATTGTTTCATCACCAACATCCAAAGATGTTTTTTTTTTTAATACAGCACAATTTTTTTTCTTGACAAGGATTCATGTTTTACACTTCTCTGCACCAAAGCAATAAAAACCTCTGCAGAACAAAATGCTGCTGTAAAGCATGTTGGAGCAGAGGCCATGTGGATTTAAAGCATCTTTACAATGAAAACACATCAAACGACATTAGTTTACTGCATGTTGGCTTTTTTTAATGTGCGCATCTTAGTGTAAAGCAGTGTACAGTGTGTCAGATGCTCTTCTTTCACTGAACAAAGACAGCTGTGAAATTTAAGGTGGTAATTCTCCGCTGCATGCTTGTGTGCCACTGAAAGCCTCCAGAACAGATGGGTGGAGGATGGAGCGGCTCTTCCTCGCCAGCACTGCTGCTCCATCAAGAAGAGCTCAACGGCGAAGGATTTCATCGCGTGGCAACCGGTCGAGGGATGTGCTTTACGGGGATCTGTGTGCTCGAGGCTTTCCGTCTCCCCTCCTCGCAGCAGTTTGTTCAGCTGTCGGCGGTGCCACACACAGAGCAGTGAGCAATAAGAAGCTGCATGATACCACAGAGGAACATAAAAACTTGCATTGTCCCCCCCCTCCCCCCAATACAGGCTCCTGTTGGACACTTACAAAGTATGAGGCAAAGTCAGTGATATTCCTTAAATTGTTGTGATGTGCTTGTGCAATACTCATCAGAGGAGGACTAATAAGGTACAGGTGTGTGTGCAGTCAGTAGAGGAGCAGCACACTGAATAAACAGAGCAGAGCTTCCTGTGGTTGTGGCAAATGCAAGTTCTTCACTTCTAATGCCATCTCAGTGTGCTGAAACGAGGAGTGAACAATCATCTCATCTTGAATGTGAACAACACAAAGGAGATGGTTGTAGATTTCAGGAGAAACAGGAACAGGTCCAACCCTATTTCCATCATGGGAGAAGAAGTGGAGGTGATGGAGAAGTATAAATACTTTGGGGTTCACCTGGACAACAGACTAGACCGGAAATGCAACAGTGAAGCCGTCTACAAGAAGGGACAGAGCAGACTGTACTTCTTGAGGAAGCTGAAGTCCTTCAGTGTTTG
>JARVGV010000111.1:8694821-8709409 GCA_031762435.1 Hypsolebias longignatus
CCATCTCCACATCATTGCATTCAGTTTTTATTCACAATTTGTTTAGTGTCTCAACTTTTTTGGAATCCGGTTTGTAGCTACTTTTCTTTTTGGAGGCTGCATGTGAAGGTACTAACTCTTCTGCAGTCACCTCAGTGAGCACCAAGTGCTGCCATAAGCCCCGCCCCCATCCCAAAGCTCTGACCTGCAGTCCGACTCACTGGCCTCGTGGACGATCCCAGCTGCAGCCAGAGGAGACCCGCTCCTTGTCCACACTGCTAATGATCCATCCACACACACACACACACACACACTTTCATCTCACATTGTCAATAAGAAGAGAATGGGTTAAATCACATCATCTGGACCAGTTTCTTTAAGATAATTTACGACAGGTGACATGGTTTACTGTTTTTTGTTGTTATCTACCTGGATGATTGAGTTTACAACCCTTTTTTATTGCCAACAAGAGTTACTTCTGTAGACTTTTTGCCCATTTTTGATTGTTAATGCTGTCAAGTTAAAGCCATCTTTACAACGATTGCTAAGAATGTTGTGGTAGTTAGAGTTCATACATTAGGCTCTAAGAAAAAACAAAAACAACAACAACAAAAAAAACATAAATAAGTACCAGTATATAAATTAATACAAATAAAACACCTAAGTAACACTGCCCCTCATAAGATTGTATACAAAAAGAAAAGTTAAATGTAGAGCAATTCCCTCCACCTAACAGTATTTTTCATTTGTTTGTTTAATTGTTTGTCAGGGACCTTGTACAAACAAGCATTAAACTCTGAGTAGATGTGTTGTACCAGTTTATTGCTTTCCAGCCAATTTCTATCTGCAGTCTCTAAAAATAAATTCAAATGTTAAATTTAATCTTACAACATTACACAATGCATGACACACTTGATGCAGTCCCTCACTACTTTGTGGTTCGACTTTCGCGGACTCGCTCTTTTGCGGCTTTTCAAAGTAAGATTGTACGTGACGTTTGGCTCACTGATGGATGAGCCACAAGATCAGCATGGATTTTTTAAAATTTAAAATAAATTATTTGAAATTACTTAGCGCCTGCTGCACCTATGTGGACTGCACTTATACAGCACCTTTCTATCTTTTCAAGATACTCCAAGCTCTTTACAACACAATCTGTGTCCTCATTTACCCATTCATGCAGCACTCTACTAAATTTATGCAAAGACTAATCAGTACATTCTTTCACCAATGGGACACACATCAGAGACAATGAGGAGTTCAGTGTCTTGCCCAGGAACACCTCAGCATGTGACTGATGGTGGAATAGAACCCCCAGCTTTCCCGTTGGAGGAGACTGCTCTAGCCTCTCAGCCACAGCTGCCCTCAGCTGAAGAGGATTATTATTTAATACAGTATGTGTAAATAAATGTTTTAAAAATAATGTATGTAAATAGTTTATTTTTTAGACATTTACAGTATTTTTGTAGAGTTACAGCTGGTTGTTAATAAATGTTGCTGTGTGACAACTGAGACAAAGCTGTGACTCAGAATTATAATTTTGTTATTATTTTATGGAAAGAAAAATAGACCGAGATATATATCGTATATCGCGATACATCATTAATATATCGCAATATTAATTTTGGTCCATATCGCCCAGCCCTAGTCAGGAAAGACATCCAACACAAAAACCATCCCCAAGTCTTCGTACGACTTAGTTCACTGTGGCGACCACTGAAGAAGGGAGCAGCCGAAAGAAGATTAAACTCGTGAAAATATTTCATGAGTGCTTGTGAGCGTCTCATTTACAAGAATCAATCCCACCATGTGAAAACCTTTTAACGGCAGAAATTGTTTTTATTAACTTAAAAAAAGATGTTCATTAAAATGGCACCCCTTAAACAAAACACCATGGTACTATAAGGAGGTGCAGACACTTCTGTGCTTTTTAGCTGGTGACAGAATTCAGATGAAGATGGACCAAATGGATCTGATTCCCAGGTATCAACTGGTGGAGGACAGGTGGCCTTGATTTGGTGATGGCATTTTTGGAAACCTTGGCAGAGTATGATGATTGTTTTGTAACTTTATTTTAGATATTTCCTCAATGGTGGTACATTTCAGGCAGCCACACTGAGGCAGCACAAAGTTTATATGGAAAACTATCGAGACATGTAGAACAGGGTTGGGTCGAAGTTGGGTGAAGCAAGTCATCCTAAGCCTGGACAATGGACTAACAGCTTTTGTGGATAACTTTTTATTTCTGGTTGCACTTCCTGCTGTTTAACAAAGTCTAATGTTCAACAAGAGAACTGCAGCAGCGTCAGCATAAACAGCAACAACTACTCTGAAAGTGTGCTTCGCCCTGATCAGGTGATCTGCTATTATTGAAGAAGAACAGAGTAACTTCTGTTTTATCATTTAAATTTATATAACATTATATTAATTTTGCAACAGGCCTTATCATTTTTTATCAAGTGTTTGCTAGACAGTAAACGTATCTCAGGATAATAACAGGCTCACTCGTCTGCTTTGTTGTGATTTATTATATTGAGTCCCAGTGTTGAATTACAAATTAAATCGAGTTGTATTGTGAACAAAGGCTGAATCATATCGAGCTTGAAAGCTAAATTGCATCATATTGATCTTAGCTGCTCATGCATCTTTAACGAACCAGATCGTTGTACCAGACCAAAGGTGCACAACCTCGCTCTCTAGCACCGCATTAACGTAGTCAGAATTTATCCGAAGGCATTAAAATAAAAATTAAATAGTACAAAAGCAAAATCTTTCATAAAGGAATTCAAGTGAGGAGGAAACGGCTGCTTCGGTCTATGGCGGTTTCTGGTAATCATTAAATCCCGAGGGTGGAAGAAAAGCCAAAGTTTTAACTGATTGGTGTATTGCCTGTGAAGTAGGAGCTGCTGCATTCATCGCCTGCAGCTGCTTTGGAGTTCACTTCTGTGCAGAGTTAAGACCTCTGCCTCTCTGCACCCATCAAGTCCAGCTCAGGGCTGAATAAGTGCTTTTAAATACCCAAGATGCTCTCCCTCTCCTTTCCCCCCTCTTCACGCTTCTCTTTTGATTCCCTTCTTTATCCTCCAGATATTCTCTTTCTTCTCCCGCTCTGTAGAAAAAATAAAATAATGAAAAGATCTTGGCCGGTCTGTGCTCTTTCACCCTCTCTGAGTCTGTTTGTATTTGCGTGCATCTCCTTTTGTCCCGTTGATTACGGAAACACGTCTAACTTGATTAAAACGTGTGGAGAAGCAGATTTATTGAAGAACCAGTTGGGTTTGAGTTTACCCTCCACTTTTAAGAGCTCCCCTGGTCTAAATGAAAGCTGGTGAGGTTAAATCATTGGGTAAATAATTGATATATGGTTTTTATTGGTATGTACTCCCGTTTTCTGAACACAGCCTACCCTCTTAAATAACAGCTCTGCAGAACCGGAGCCTATTGATTGTACAGAATCACAGAGCTCCTGCTCCCCTGCTGAAACAGCTGCTCCGTCGTTATTCACTGACCGCTGGAGGCAGGAAGGCAGCTCAGGAGACGGTGGTGCAGCGGGAGAACACTGTGGACACGCCGTGGAAGTGGCTGTGTGTTCATTGTGACTGTGTCCATCTCGTTGCTCTGCTGGTTTAACAGAACAATAAATGTTTATTCTATGTGGCAGGAAACAGCCCTCTGTACATGAATGAGCAGCTATCGTATAGATTCAATACATCGCATTCAAAAAAGCATGAACGAACACGTCTTCTGTCGAACATTAAATCCCACCAGCTGAATGAAATGCTTCTTTATTGGGCTTTTTATTTACTGCTGTTGGTATTGTAACGTTTGGATTCTGCCAGATGGGAAATAAAAAAAAACTGCACAATTATTTAATAGGTCTATAAACAAGAAGGCCCACTTCCATGATGTGTTTGAACCACTGGGGAAGCAGTCTTTGAGGTTTGCAGCCGCTGTTTCGTCATCGCATTCTCCAAAAGTTAATTACAGGCTCCGCTCCGCGCTCTGAAGCTGGATCTGAGGAAACGCTCGGTTTGGATCCAGGAGCGAGCGGACGCCATGTGGATTATGATCATTATTTTTGGACTGAACGTGAAAGGGGAGAACGCGAGGCTCTGTGTGACCAGTTCTCCTGACCGGTGGAGAGATGTATGGTTTGTTTGTGCTCTCGCTACTGTGTAGCCGTTCCACAGATTAATAGGTTTGAAAGATCTAGATACGTGACAATAAAGACGAGACGGCAATTAGGTGTCAACATATTGATCGTGTTTTATTTGCACCTTTTAAGGCCTTTATATTGACTAACTCATTTCAACCTTTGGCTTCATTTAATGTCAGTTTTGTCTCGAACTGAGAAAGCGTGAAAATGCAAATACATTATTTTGTTAGTCTTTAAAGAAACTAAAAACATAAAATGAGAACCATTTTTTCTGCTTTTATTGTAAAACTAGAAGATTTGTTTTTAATTAAAAGAAAATGTATTAAAAGTAGCTTGGTTTTAACAGCTGGGTAAAACATTTCCTAGCAAATTTTTGCGAGTTAGCTTTATAATTAAAAACAGCCGCTCTGTTATTTAGTGGGTTTGAGTTTTTTTTTTCTTGTTTTCTCACTCGCTCTCGTGCAAGACAGACACATTTCTTCCCTCTCCCGTCTTCCTCATGCTTCTTTGCTCTCTGTCTTGTGTATCGGACACATCATCCAAAATGTAAACACAGATCTTGTCTGCTACTTGACTTTCAACGCAGTCAAAAAAATGTTTTTTCAATACAGCTTCAGGGTCCTAGAGAAACCTCATGCCCCACTTGAGATGCACGCGGCAGTATACATCATAGATCTGATGTGCCCTCTGTATTGTTTCAGGAGAACGCCAAAGATACTGGAATCATGAAAGCAGGGTTTCTGCTTAGTGGCACCTATGTTATCAGCTATTAAAGAAGACGGTGGCAGCACTTTCAGCCATGGCAAAGTTGCTGACCCTGTGTTTGGGTTGTGTTTTGAGTACTCAAAATCAGCTGATTTACGAGCTAAACCACAAGATGGAGGCGATTTGTGAAAATCACAGGCCACTTGCGGCTTTGGGATAGCATGTTGGGGACGATCTTGGAGGGAGCTAATAAGCATGGACCAGTGGAATGCCCACAAATCTGGCCATTTTGGATCAAATGTACTGTACTAGCAGAACTCAAGGCTGACAGGAAATGACAATCTGCCTGAAAAAAGTCAACAACCGTGGCTTGTCTGAATCTGACTCCCGTTTGGCCTCGAAGCAAACCGACTTATCAAATTTCTTCTGGGATATGTGTAAACTAAGAAAGCTCTACCACAAACCTCCTCGCCCCCCGATAACTTCTGTGAAGGTTTATCAGAGCTGTACCAACTGACACCAACATCTTAACAGGACTATGGTGCTATCTGGAAGTGCTTCACGGACAAAACTTACCGTCTTGTTGTCAAATGCATATGTAATGTGTATTTAAATGTGCGTGCTGGTAGAGTTTTTTTGATGTCTTAAATCATGTCCTGATAAGGACATGGTATGAAGAGATCTTTTATCCTCTATCCTCTCCTCATGGCCTTGCCCCCTTTTCTATAAGGGGCCGTGCTCTTAGGAGCAGCAGCACGATGCACTCCACCCATTTTTTGGACGACTGTACAAACATAATCTCACTGTATTTTGGTACAATGATAATAAAGCTGATTCTGATTATAGTAGATATACAGTACAAGTGCATGCTAAAGTTTAAATCACTCCTTATCTTTTTACATTTAACCTTCTATTCAGCTGAATATTCCTGTAATCGTTTAAAAAATGGTCTTTGACTTTTCTGAAGGTCTCAAAGTTTTACTTTGGACTACGTGGGTTCTGTCTCTAACTTTTCTTTCAGACTTTATACCTGATCATCACAGCATTTAGTGCAGCTTGCATTTAAAATAGATTAAAGAAAATGGATAAGTGGAGGAGAAAAGAAGTGTTGCATCTAAAAAAAAATAAAAAATCAATGTATCTACAGAAATAGATGAAAATTGACCTGAAACGGGAACTGAGAGATGCCTCACTATGACAAGTGTTCAGCTCTTTATCTCTTTGTTAGTGATAAAAATTTATTTAAAATGATACAGTTTTTTATTTATTTATTTTTTACAATTTTTTAATAAAAATAAAAATGAATTTTAGAACAGACTTCTGGTAACAAAGTCCAATTGAAAGTGTTTTTCCTTCTAATCTGTTTAGTGTCACTGGTCCATGCTTTGTTTGGAAGTTGTCTTATTGTTAAAAGGTTCATAGGTCGGAGTTAAACAGCTTAACTATAAATAAATAATTTTCCTTTGAAAAAGGTCAAGTGTTGCCCTTAAAATAGATAAAAAGCAGCTAAAGGGGGACAAACACTTTAGCAGACCTTCAGAAGTGATCAAGACTAATCTAAGTTATCATAAGAAAGTTTGGCTTTTTAAAAGTGAAAAAGAAATAAACTTAGTATTCCTTGAAGGAAAGCGTTTTAACCTGTGCCTTACAGGCCAAAGTTTTAAACATATGTCCAGTACAATCTGAAGCGCTAGAAGTACAGGTAGTCCTCGACTTACAACGTAGATCCATTTTCATGCGGCGTCGTAAACCGAATTTGACGTAAGTTGGAACGTACGTGACGTACCTGTTTTACCAAGCGCGTAAACCGATTTTCGACATGTCCATGGCGATGGCCTTCCTTTTCCTCGATGCACTGCCATCAGAAGAGTCCTCCTTGCGTTTGGGAGCCGTAATGAAGGGCTAATGGCCTACTGGGATGCTAGTGACGCCATCCTCCTCTGTACAGTACTGTAGTCTTCCGCCGCTGCATTACGACGTTTAACGTTGTAAAACCGACGTAAAACTGACGTAAAACCGACATAACTGCGTAACGTGAATAAGGGAGATACGTCGAAACATCGTAAGACGAGACCGTCGTAACCCGAGGACTACCTGTATATGTTGAGGACAACGGTCTCTGCATTAGAACCATGTTTATTTTTGTTTATTTAGATGTGGAGGCCATCTTGAATGGGGTTGACTCCAAACGTTAATCAGTTGTAGATGTACATCCAATGATTACCATCTGAGTTTCCTACAAATTTGTTCACTGGTTGCTGAGATATTTTGCTAACAGAGAAACACATAGATAACTGCCTGTGAGGATGACTTCCATGGATGCATCTCAGTTTTGAATAGTGATAAGTAAATTTTTAATAGACGTGAAAGGTAAACATAATAGCTTTCATTATGCTTCCTGCTTCCATGTCAAACTGTAGACATTCAACAAACAATATTTTTTAGAAAGCCATATAAATGTATTTTAGGGCCTTCTGAATGTGATTAAAAGATGCTGATTAGTAGGGATGCTCTGATCAGCTTTTTTGCTATTGATCACTGATAATGATCACCGATACTGATCACATGGATTGGTTGTAAAGTTTTTGATTTAGTTACGATGAGTGCTACTTGTTACGTGATCTGAAAAAAAGGAATCATAAAATCCTCTTAATTAGGACAAAAACATGTTTTTATTTACTTTTTTCAGGACAAGATATATATATTAAAAAAAAAAAATCTTGCAGGCATAATACAGGAACTATTCAGTCAAAAGGACAAATGAAAAACACTTAGTATGTTCAATCTTTAACAGATTGAAAACATTAAGGCTCTCAACAGGCTATATGGTGCAGAAAGTCTAATAAATCTCAGAACATCACTTGAATGTATACAGTATATACTACCGGACCTCTGCAGGCTGCAAAGGTAATAAGATTTTGTGATCGGCACTGAAAGGCATCGATCAGTATTGGCCGATCACATACTTTTAACGGATATCGGCCGATCATGAACGGTGGCCAATCGATCAGAACATCATTAGTCAATCCTATTAAAATTGACATTGGATTAACTTAGGCCTCATCAATACAACACCGTCTTTAAAAGAAACCGTAATATTCCTGTTGCGGTTCATGTTCCTGACAACAATCGTCGTTTTCACTTGCGTCAAAGTTTTCTGAATCCAGAGCTCAGGGTGGAGGTTTTTGGAAACCCCTGACATCGGTGTGAAATGTTGCAGGCAGTAGTTTTCTGTGTGAGTAGATGAACAACAGTAACAACTAGAGCCTGACTGATATATTGGTAGGGCTGATAGTTTAGCCTGATATAGGCGTTTGGGGACCTATTGGTATCAGTGAGAATTGTCCCATTATGCCCAGATATGAACACTTCTCATTTTCACCTCTAAAATGCTGGAACCAGCAGTAACTGTACAATGTGTCCAGCAGCAGGTCCATGCAGACTACTGTACTTTCAAGTCATGGTCGTTCATTTTAAGTTTCACTTTGATGTTCAGCACAGACGAAGCAGGGAGCAATACTTTTGCTGACCAGAGCATGGTCATTTGATTTTAACTGATCTGTAAAACAAATCAATAATAATAAATTATCTTGAATTCTCTAACCCGCTTGTCATTAGCTATGCACCTCTCAAGTTAGTAAGCTAACGTTTAGATAACCTAGCATAGGCTATTGGCCTTGTAAAACTTTATCCAGAACAATAAATCTAACATAGAGGTAAAATATATCAGCGTTAGTAATGTTATATTGCATTGTTTGAAATCTTAACTTCTCTGAAAAAAACAAACAAAAAAACAAACAAAAAAAAAAAACAGTTGCTGCAGTCCATATTAATTAGGCCATCATAAGTGACTGTTTAAAAAAATGAACAGGGAAGGGTGTTTATTTGTTTATATTTATGTAACATGCTTAATAACTTTATAGTGAATAGTGGGGGATAGAAAATATGAATGCACATTAGGAAGACTCTTTTTATGACCAATGCACCACTTGATTTGCTTAGCTTCATGGTTGTTAACAGTCACGCTAAACAAGCCAGACTCCACTTGCTGGTTTTTTTTTTTAAACATTCTTGGGGGTGGACAAAGCTCAGTTTTATTTTTTATTTATTTATTTATTTTGCCATTTTACAGTAGCTATTAACATTATCAGTTATCAGCAGTTGGCTTCCCCTCCCAATATTAGTATGAGTGATAGCCAAAATTTCCACATAGGTTGGACTCGAGTAACAACGGTAGATAGCAGAGTGCTGTTTGTGCTGCTCACCCTTCTCATCAGGTGGTAGAGATGAGCCGTTTGAAATGGAGACTCTGAAGCCTGTCTCACTTTCTGAAGCCGACCGGTTCATCTGAACATCTCTACGATTATGTGACTGATCACGTCTGAGTCTTCATTGTCCCACAGAGACACCTGAAGTGAGGTGGCTGATACAAATCTTGTACTTCAGCTGTTTCAAAGAGATGAATAATGCTCGGCACAATCTCCCCGTGTACATAATCAGTTTTCACAGTGTCACAAAGAAGTCCTTCAGAATCAGTCCCTCTGCAGTCCTGCATTGCTAAATTTAACTATATATGACTGTATTTAGATCATATTGTAATATTATGATTGTAATATGACAACCTTGTTCTAATAATGAAAACAAAGGTATTTGATCCAAATCCAGGGATGTTCTTACATACATGGTCGTACCACTGATCTGCACTAATAAACCTTCAGTCATATCTCCACAGCACCAGTCTTCAAATGCCTGTCATTATAAGTAATAGCAGGGCAACATGTTCAAATATTTTATTTAAAAAATTGTATTTCAAAATGTGTGGACAATTGACCATTTTACATTTACAGCACATGCTTAATTCGGACTCCACACACTTTAGTAGTGTTGCTGTTTCTGCTCTCTGTTCAACTTTATTGTTTCGGTCCCTTACACCTGCTTTTTTATTGACTTTATATACAAGCGTATTTATAAAATAATTGTATTAGTATTTTATGTTGTGATCGCGACGTGCATTGTTTCCAGGTGACTGCAGAGCACAACTGAAACAGAGGTAGATGTGAACATTGTTTGGACTGTGTATTTAAACAAACTAGATGTAGGCATGTTACTATTAAGTAGTGTTGTGTTCAAGACCAACTAACCCGAGACCAAGTCAAGACCAAGACTTTTACGGTTAGAGACCAAGTCGAGACCAAGACCTCAAAATAAAATAAAAATAAATTATTATAAAATATTTTTATAAAAGTTACATACTGCAACTTTAAGTTTGCTTTTGAATGAATATATCAGCTTTTATACATTTTCAAAGCTACATAACAAAGAAATCAGACATTCAGTGGCCTAATTTCATGTGATTCAACAATAAAATTACACAGCTGTTAAATTGGAAGAAGTTTCATCACATGCCAAGCGTAAAAAAATTTAAAGTGGCAAAACACTCTTCATAAGTTTGAACTCAACAAGGACAACCATATAGTTGCACAGTGGCTTCAATAAAGTAGTAGATATACACCTAAAAAAGTTACATAACTGGATATTAGTTACAAATATATTCTGTTATTGAAATAGCCAAATTTTATAACTAATAATTTGAGAGACATCTCTCGTGCCCAGATGGCCACCACCGCTAATATACATCAGCCAACACAAAAATGGTCCAACACAGACTCAGATTTGACTCATAGTTTTAATGATAACCTTTAAACAAATATTTTTCACTATGAGTAGGACTTGGAGTTTGTGTTGTGAACTACTCTCAGCTGAAAGGGGGTGGGCGTGACAGCTGTAACAAAAAATGTATTTAGCAATGAGTCACGTTATTGCTTGGATTTGAATCAGTATGTTTTACATCCAATAAAAACAAAGATGTCGACAAATCAACTGGACAATATTCTGGCAGTTTAGTGAAATTTCCACAGTTGTGGTCTTGACTGGTCTTGAAATAAAATCCTGAGTCCTCAATGTCCGAGATCAAGACGAGACTGAGACCAAATGTGGTGGTGTCTGAGACAAGACCAAGACCATCAAAAAGTGGTCTTGAGACCAGCCTTGAGACCAAGACCTGTCTCAAGTACTACAACAAGACCACAATGCAGTATAAAAACTGACTTTTAGCATGTGCTTTAGTGACTTAAAAAATATCAATATTTTAGACACAGCAGCTGAAGTCTAACTTTATTGTTTTTGCTTTGGAGCTGAAGTTGACAAGAAACTAGAACTGTAGCTGACCTGTGGATGGGGGCATCTTTGAAGCTTCAAATCTTTTACTAGATTTTTTAAAAAGCCTCAAAAGCTTCACAAGGCTTTTTCTGCCCATCTCAGAACCACAAAGAGTCAGAGATTTGTCATACACACCACATGTGGTACATGTGGTGGGACGAAACTATGTACACAGGGTCCCAGTTAACAGAAACACAAATTGTAAAGAAAAACTGTAATAAGATCCAAGACATGAACTAAGAATATACTAGTCACTAAACTAAGAATACACTAAGCACTAATAGTACAAAAACAATGTACCAAAACAACAGCAGCACGAACATGAGTCCAAGGACCAATGAACAAAGCAACACGAAATAATCAGCAGCATGAGATCAGCATCATGGATAAGCAGCAGCACATATCAACAACCAAGTGATAGTACAGTGATTTTTCACAGTAATTTTCACAGTGATTTTTTTCTGGTTAGAGATTCATGAGTCCAACAGCCTCAGGGTAGAAGCTGCTCCTCAGCCTGGTGGCCCCTCACCCAATGCTCCTCAGCCCTCTGCCTGAGGGGAGTGGTGCAAAAAGTGTGTGTGCTGGGTGAGTGGGGTCTACCAGGTAGGAGTGACCAAACTTGTCCTCGGTCTAAAAAACGTCTTAGATGTAACCGTTTCTAAGCTTGAAACTGAAGCATGCCATTGGAATACAAAAATCACAGCACCACCTAGTGGCCTGGCATGGAAACAATAGCGGATTTAGTGAGCACTGCGTAAACGTGATTTCTGCTCAATAAAGGTAAAAACCTTTAACATTTCCAGACACTGTTCCTGAGTCACCTCAGCATTCAAGTATCAATATTTTCAGGTCTTTGTATTATTTTGATTTTCATACATAATGTATAAGCGTGTTTTCCAACATGTTTTTGTCAATTACTTTGAGTTTGGTCTAAGAGCAGGATTACGTTCAGTCCTAATAACTGGTTTGTTCTTAAACATGCTGTAATCGGCTCAACAAGCAACACGGCCTGCAAGCAGCTTCACACTGAAAACCTCTAAATCTTGAGTCGGATATTAACCAGCATGCCATCTGAGTTGACTGCCATGTCATTATCAAGACCCTTGTAAAATATTCATTCAAATTTTATTTGTAGCTCGTGGGCAAAGCCTCGTTCCCAATCTGTATGCACGAAAAGCAATTTGATTGCAACCGAATGTGTGTCCGTACGCCTCTCGTGAGAAATGCTGGAGTTGGTGTGTTTCCGAGGGTTTGAAAAGTGCCGTGCGCATTTCTACAGCGATTGGATTTCCTCAGCAGTGATGAAAAGGCTCCCTCATATTTGTTGACTGTGCACAGGTGTTACAGTTCAACAGGAAAAGCTTGTTACGTCAGTGTAACTTGGAAAGATTTGGGGTGACTGCAAGTGCAGCCGGTAACAACCGGTGCTTCGTTTTCACCGTATTATCCGGTTAATTAGATCGAGTTAGAGATTAGTGATACGCCGCAACTCCCTCCCGGCTTATCCTTTCATCGGTTTCATGCCCCAGTAATATTAACGCAAAGGAGCCTCTGAGCGTATCAGATCTGTCTGGCAGTGACAGGAGGTTATTTGCAATTCCACAACACTGTGCTGCTGCTGGGATCAGGCAGAGAGGAGGAGGACTCGCATGAATCAGCTGATGGAGCAAGGATATAAGATGGCAGAGAACAAACAGCTGTTCTCAGCTGATTTTTAAAGAAGGATTTGTGTTTGTGCAGCTGAGTATTGACAAGATGCTGCTGGGCGTTTGATCAATGTGCGTGTGTGATCTTGTAAGTGGCAGCTTGTCAACCTGAAGATGACGGCAAGAGTTGAGATCCCTTTATACCCAGATTCACATGGAGTCTCGTCCTGACTTATCACAGCAGCCGGCCTCTGTGTATGACAAAGAAGCAGCTGCTGTCACTCTTTCTGGTAATGTTTCCTGTCAATGAAGGCAGAAGGGTGATGGTGTTTTTGCTCATGTCTCATGTGTTCTAGTATGCAGTGTCAGTAAAATTTCTCATGATCTACTGGGCAGATCGTCTTGAAACTCTCAAAGTAATAATAAGCTGTGCAAGTGACTAACCTTTAAAGTCAACCTCATTCAAAATGGCCACCATAGCTAAGGGTTCTAAGCAAATACAAAATTGGGTATGATTCAGTCAGTAAGATACAAGATGTTTGGATACATTACAAAATGATCCAACACAGTATAGTACTACTTTGTGGGGTTAACAGATTGTTAAAAGGTATAGGTCAGTTCATTCCTGATGCATCCTTACATTTCTATGTAGACGACACCGTTGTTTATTGTCGAGCTAAAACGGTTGCTAAGGTTTTCCAGCTTTTACAGTCTGTTTTCGACATCATCCTGTCTTGATTTGTTATGTCTCACACTTGTTATAAATGCTGACAAAACCAACGGGATATTTTGAAACAGGAAGTCGGTTCCAGCAGTCCTTCCTTCTATTTTATCTTTGAATGGTGTTCTTATTGAGTTTGTCTATTCAAATAAGTACTTAGGTATTTTGGTTGATTCACATCTCTCCTTTAAGCCTCATGTCGAAAACTTGGTAAAGAAACTGAAAGTAAAACTGGGTTTCTTTTTCAGAAATATTTCCTGTCTAACTCTGAACGCTAGGAAACACCTTGTTCATTCAACCTTTATTTGTACTGGTTAATCCCATTGGCCCTTGGGGACTCATTTACAAGAGGGACCTGATTTTAACAGTGATGACAAAAGTGGACAACAAAGATGACAATAGACAATCATAAAAGGATACTTACAAAATGAGAATAGCAAGTGAAAATAAAATGGTTTTAATAAAAAAAAATGTAACGAAAAGAACAGCTAAGTTGTAAGGTGATGTAGAAAACTAAAAACAGCATGTCTGCATTGGTTTTTGCCATGAACTTAGCAGACATTTGAAACCACTTAGCGAGGTCAAGGTCGAGAACTTCAGATCTTTTTGCAAGATATTCCAGGAAATAGGAGCAGAGTAGGAGAAGGCCCTGTAACTGCTACATTCCTCTCCTCCATTGACTACGGTGACGTTATTTACATGAACGCTCCTACGAGCACCCTGCAGATGTTGGACGCTGTCTAGCACAGTGCACTAAGATTCATAACTGGCTGTAACATACCTACCATTGTACCCTGGTTCAGTGGTTAACACTGTTGCCTGACAGCAAGAAGGTCCTGGGTTCAATCCCTGGTTAGACCTGGGGTCTTTCTGTGTGGAGTTGGCATGTTCTTCTCATGCTTGCGTGGGTTTTCTCCGGGTACTCCGGTTTTCTCCCACAGACAAAAACATGTATGTTAGGCTGCCTTCACGCCTAGGTCTCCCTTGCAAAAGAGATCTGTGATCTCAGTGAGATTTGTCTGGTTAAATAAAGGTTAATAAATAATAATTCACTGGTTAACTGGGCATCATTAACTTCACACAGACTCTCACTGGTACATTTTCATCTTTAAATCACTTCTTGGTCTGTTGCCTTCATACATCTCCTCCTACATGTCTCTGC
>JARVGV010000111.1:8725547-8736231 GCA_031762435.1 Hypsolebias longignatus
CTGATGGACAGTCAAAGGCTGCTGTCTGCTTATGTCAGAATCGGCCCCTCGGAGCAGCTCGCTTGGAGCCACGAACAAGGTGGACCCATAGACCGAACTGAGTGGGGGGCGGGTGCCGACAGTGGGCAGGCCCTTAGCTGGTGCTGAACCAGTGAGAGTTGAGACAGTGGCAAATCACCAGTAATGAAGTGGTGCTCTTCAAGAATTGTTTCTGACCTTCATGTTCACCTTTTCTCTTTAGAAAAACTCCAGTGTCTTTTGACGAAGGGGCTCAGTCTCCATGTGGTGAAGCAGTTTTGAAGGTTTCAGGGCTTCCACGGAAAGCTGGTCGCCACCAATCACTCGGAGAACGCTCGGAGCGTATGGCCCACCTGATGGGACCTGTAGGACTCTGCGTTTTCTTTGAAAGGCAGCTTTTATTTTGGTGGCAGTTGAGGAGCCTTCTGCTGTCTCTTCATCAGGCCTGTCCCCTTTTCAAAGAAGCTCACCAGTGACGTTTGTTTTTTACTCTTTTGTTGCTAAAGTTAGTCTGAGAGCTCATGGTGCATGAAAAAACTGTGACTAAATTGCTCAAATGGAGAGGATTGATTTTCTAAATAAACTACCATGAGCCTAACAAAAGTATCCAAAAATAAACTTAATTAAACCATTTTCTTTCTTTGCGGCCCAGTACTAAGTGATCCATGGCCTGGTACTTGTCCGTAGCCCGGTGGTTGGGAACCCCTGCATAAGGCATCGCTTGTTTGAGTTACTGCTTCTGACTTTAGCAGGAGCTTCACGTCTTCCTTTGACCTCCTCTTCCATCACTAATCATTTGGACAAAATAAAATACGTTAAGATAAAATATGGCTTCACTTCACTGATGTGTTTTGTCTCGGCAGGTGAAAAACGAGCACGGCCCCTGTTTATCTAAACACTTTAGCTTTTGCCAAATGGCACCAATTTTCCTCCAGCTCGGTGCAACTCAGCTGCACATCTGAGGTCTGGCTCTCTGCTTTCAGTGGCTAAGTTTGCTGCTGAGGCTGGGTCAGTCATGTGGACAGATGTTCCAACCAGCAGGAGCTGCCGGCCTCTCGCCAGGAACATCTCTCCGAGTTAAACTTTCCGCAGGGGAGGAGCGCTCGCTGATGCGTTTGTGCTTTTAAAACGGCTCGTAGTGAGCCCCTGCCTTTGCCAGTGGGGGCATCAGAAGCGACAGTGCCGAGAAGAGTGGGGCGCAGGGGAAGTGGATCCATCTCCAGAACATTTTGTTCCTGTGGCAGGAATAAAGATGGATGTGAGGATGTGTTGATCAGCTGCAAAGTTACGTAATGAGAATGGCAAGCTGTCAGCAACCATGCTATTTTGCATTTTTAATAATTTCTGCACTCTTTTAAAAGTGATTTAAAGGTGAAACGATCAAACACATCACACTGATGCATTCTGACTGAGTCACATAGATTTTCATGTGTAGGTTTCAAGCCTGCACACATTCAGCAGATCAAATAATTGAAATGAATGTTAAAAGAATCAAGAGCTGCTCTTTTAGTTTGGCTACAGACCGTGTACCGTACTTACCATCGTATACGTCGCACCGCTGTATAAGTCGCATCAGTCCAAATATGTCTAATAAAGTAGATAAATGCATAAATACGTTGCTTCGTGGTATAAGTCACATCCATTATGTGTCACCGCTGACCGCCCAGAAACGTGGGCCGGTGTTGTGCCAAAAATCGATTAGCTGCCAAATGGCGGCCACTGGAGCGTGCACAGGTGGACTTTAACAAGAATTTAACAAGATTAACACTTAAAAACAATGATTTTTCTTGACACTATAATAAAGGTGTGTCTCAGTTGCACTTTTACTGAATAAATGCACTTTAATTGTCAAATCAGCTGCACTTCACCTGGGCATTGAAATGCAGCTGATTTGACATTTGCTCCCGGACTTTCGGAGTGAGACGAAGGTGGTTTGTATGGCAAGCCAAGTGTCTCATTAATAGTCACTTTTACCTATTAGTGAGACACTTGGCTTGCCACATTACTCGAGTGCCCTCTAGTGGCTGAAAATGGTAGTTTTCAATATTTACCATGTCAGAATGAATGAAATCATCAGATCTCAGCGACAAATTGAGTCATAAATATGGGGGGAAAAAACATAAATGAGTTGCTTCACTGTATAAGCTGCAGGACATGCAGATTTATGCAAAAGGTTGTGACTTGTACAGCAAAAAGTATGGTACATTTGTCAGCTCCAGCTTGTTGTTGTGGTGACTGATGTACTGTGTCAGGCCTGAAAGTGTGTGGCGGGTAACAGACATCCCTTTAGGGCTTCTAGGCCTTTGATTTCTTCCTGGTTTTATATCCTCGTGTTTTTTTTTCCGTCTGTGTCTTTCTTCTGTCTCTGCTGCTCACAGCTGTACATCACACTGTCTTCATGTAAACCCTTTCATAACTTCCACCTAAGATTCACTCGCCTGTAAAACAATGTTCTCTCCCCTCTGCAGTAAGAACAAATCTGCCATGGTAATGTGGAGCCGCTCAGCCTCTGCAGTATCTTTGATGTGGTTGGAATCAGGAATGGTTGGGTTATCTGATGCAGTCTGAGGAAATCACCAGCTGTGTTAGACTCCTCGTTCAGTCGGATGGATCACGCCACGAACCAGCTCGTCTTCAATCCACCACCAGGGGGGGAGCTTTTCTCACACATTCTTCCAGGCTCTGCCCTTTACATACTTTAAAATGAGCAGGCTCTCATATTGTAGCAATAATCATTAGAGCTTGTGTTGGAGTTTATTTCCATATGATTTCAAAGTAAATTTACTGTAAGCGTTTGAGGTGGAATCAGGGTGTAGGGTTTTTATCCACTTGCTTTCCTTCCTGCTCTTTGGCTGCCTCGTCCTCTGCAGCAGCTCATTTTAGATTGATGTGTTTATTGACTCGGTCCCGCTCAGAGCCGGCCATCCTCAGCTCCTCAGGGCAAATCATCTCTGTCAATGTGTAATATCACCTTTTATTACCATACAGCAGCATAATGCAGCGCATCGGACAAACTTGAAACTCGTCACAAAGCTTTTCTCTTTTTCCTTTTTCTTTCAAAGGAAGCCATTTGTTCAGATTGATTACTGACCAGGCTTGATGGCCTTTTGATGTCTGAAGCGGGCAGGATTGGTATTGATCCACCTGCAGTGCAGAGGGGGTTTTAGTCGGAGGAACAAAAGATTAAACATCTGTCAGCATTTTATATTTTCACTGTATTTTTCTTATAAATTGGCTTACAGACATATTCCTTTGAAAGCTTTATGTGACAGGTATGATTTATAACTTTCAGTATGGTCTCGTCTGGCACTGTTTCCCATTACTGATACTGACCACCCATCTAAAATAATGGCAAAAGGCTGAGGCTAATTACTGGATGGTCAAGGCACCGACCTGGAATTGTGGAACTGCATCGACTCTCATTGATCAAGCATCATTCCTCTTCCTTCACGTATTTCTGCTACTAGACTCTTTTTTCTGTACTGTTGTAAATTAGAGTAGAGGGGGTACTTCAGAAAATGTCCACACTTTCAGTTAGTTTCTTTTTAAAAGCTGAAGCTTTGTCCTTCGAAAGTGCTTCATTTCTTCGCCAGTACTTGGCCAAATTAATCTTGCATAGCAAGACAAAACGAGCCATTTTCATTACTCGCAACATCCGGAAACTTTATTTTTAATTGGATAGAAAGAAAGTGTCTTTACCTTTAACCTGACGTCATTTTTGAATTTTTTTTCCACAGATACTGCCATATCCAGATATAACTCATTTTTTTAATTGTCTTTGTTGTTGTGCAGATAATCTTTTTATACAAAGATACGCCTCTTATTGCACTCGTGGATAATTTGAACACGTTATCAGAATCAGCTTTATTGTCATTGCACCAAAGTGCAACAAAATGACATTTCAGTACAGTCTGTCGGAGAGAAACATAAACTGACATGGGGAGACGGAGGTGACTGAGGCCGTCGACTTCAAGAGGCACAGCCCTTTTTTCAGATAAAGAAAAAGAAACACAAGGGGAGTATAGGTGTTAAAAAAAAATCAAATCTCGCACCGTGTCCTAGACGGGACACAGCGTGAAAGTTGCAAAAAAAAAAAAGGCCTCAGCACATAAACAGCAACATACTGATGACATCATAATACATTTATGCATGAGGAGGCCAATGAGGACAGTGAGTTGTCCGTGGACACTGCCAGAAAGTTTAATAGTCCTGAAGGTGGCACAGTGTCTATCAGCCGGCTCACCGCTGACATAGATCCACAGATGTCCTCGGGAGGGGAGCGAGGGGTGAGTAGCAGAGCTTCTCGTTCACATAAACAACCAGGAGAAGTTTAGATAACTGGCCAATTCAAGGCCCAGTGAGGAAGCCTAATTCAGATAACAGTTATTTTGGGTCAGGCAGCCTCTGCTTGAATTTTCATGTCTGCCTTCATAGTTCTGTTGGTAAGTCTCACTGGTGATTCCAAACAGCCAAACTGTGTGGTCACACAACCGGACCGAGCTTGTAGCTTCTCCAAGGTCGATTTCTTCCTACCAGTGAGTCCCAGGAGCCGCAAGTGGCCTGTGGTTCAAGGCAGGCAGCCTCACAATTAAATTGCCAGAACGGCTGCTGCCGTCTTCCGAGTTTGTCAGTATGCTAGATACCCGCCAAATCCAAAAAGCAGAAATCCAGTTATCATAAATCCATTATGTATGTGGGTAGAAGTGTAGAAACCAAAATATTGAGCTAGCCTGATCGCAGGTATGGGCAACATTTTTTTCAAAGGGCCAAACAGAGAAATTGGAAGCAGTCGACGGGACACATAGATGACTTAAAATACATTTTCTTTAAAACAGTTGTAACATGGTTAGTGTGCTTAATAAAAAAATATGACTCCCAATACTCTAAAAATATGACTTTCTTTATGTTGTATGTGACAACATATCTGTTGAAATTTGCAAAAAATAAGTTACATGTTTGATTTTTGGTGTCTTTAAGGTTCAGTCTAGTTCTGAAAACACAACTTAATAAAAAAAAAAGGTTTTAGTCTAACTTAAATACCTAAGTGTTTTTGATGTATTTGTCCAAGATGTTTAATTTAGAGAGTCAGAATTTCTATTATACACACCACACGTGGTACATGTGATGGAACGAAATTGTCCCAGTTACATCCAACAAAAGTATAAAAATGTAAAAGAAAAACAGTAATAAGATCTAAGATATTAACTAAGAAAAACGTTTAACTCAAATACACTAAGCACTAGTAGTATAAAAACAATATGCCGAACAGCAGCACGAACATGAGTCTGTGTGAGTAGATGAGTATGAATGAACACAGCAACATGAACCAGATCAGTCTTAAGTTCCTCAAGTTCATTCCTTAAGTTTCATTGATAAAATGCAGGTATATCATCTACATATTTAAACGTTTCCTTTTGATTAACAATATTGGGGCCTGGATGGAAATTGTCTAAGGGCCAGTTTTGGCTCAATGACCATATGTTGTTCACATCTGCCTTAATTGCTAATGCTAACGTAATGCTAACTGTTTGTAGGATTGTTCCACTTTTCTGCTACAAACATTTACTCGCCTTATTTTCACCCTTAGCCTTTAAGAGCACAACAGAAAACTGTCTTGCTGCTTCTGTTGGACTGTTTTCTCTCTCGTTCCACAACTGATCCATTCTTGTTTTTCCCCACTTTTATCTTTTTTGTGTCATCGTTCTTGAGGTCCCTGTTGTTGTGTTTTAAGATGATATTTGCAGATTTTTTTAGGGTATGAATGTTGTATCTTTTTCGTGTTTTTTTTTTTTTTGCAATTAATTTGTATCAATTGTTTCAGACTCAGAATGTTTTATTGTCATTGCACACTTAAGTACAACAAAATTATGTTCCATACAGTCGTCCTAAAGCTGGACAGAAGTGTACAGGGGCTGTAGCTTCTAAGAAGTCCTTATTGCCCTTATTGCTTAGATGTACATACTGTAGGGAAGACAGTATGAGAGAGGTATTAAAAAAAAAAAAGTCTCTCACTCTGTGTCCTTGACAGGGCACAGTTTAAGGTATCAAAAAAAATTACCCCAGCAAGCAATGTAGATAGACACAACACAAATGCATGGACAACAAGACAGTGAGATTTGTCCATGAGCACTTCCAGATAGTTTCCATAGTCCTGATAAGATGTTACGTTTCTGTTTTAGTCTTTTTATTTTCCACCTGTATATTATCGCCCACCACCAAATGTGAACAGTGAAAATGTTTTGACCTGTGTGTCCATTTGTCTGTAGTGTTAGCTAAATACCTCAGATACTACAGGACTGGGTGTACAACTGCAAATGATTCACTTTTGAACTCACTCTAATTTCAAATGGCCACCATAACTAATTAAGATTAGCCAAAACATAAAATGGCTATAAGTCAGTCGACTTGACAGATATTGAGCTAACAGTAGGTGCGATTTATCGGCCAGACATACTCTGACAGATGAAAATATCATTTTAGTCCCTAAATCTTCAATGAATTTAGCTCTAAAGCACTTTTTTTCTTTGCAAAAGTGAAATGTAACGACGGCATGACTGCCATCACCGAGTCATCACTGTGAACAAAAAGCTATTGTGTGCTTTTGAAAACAGATTTATAAGTGCAGTCACCTGTTTTTTTTTTTTTTGACAATTTTCATTTGTAGTTAATGGATTTTTAAAAAATCTCCAGCACTGCAAATCTCTGTTAAATATCGCTCATTCTCCAAACGTGTTATGTCGAACAAACAAAACTTGTGAGTCTGCCGTTTGTGTATCCTTATGATCAGTTGAACACATTTTAATGACTCCCAGAAAGTAATTCTTGGACACTCATCTACAACTGATTCACTTCTAAAGTCAACCTGGTTCAATTCAAGATGGCAGCCACAGCCAGTTGACCTCAGCAAATGAAATAAAATGGCTAAAACTCATCTAAAGTTAGAGATGTCGAGCTACAGTTTGGCATGGTAGTAGTTGCATTCGGGCCAAAAAAAATCTGACCTGCTCCGGCCCCAGCCTGTAGCCACCATTTCCGAACCCCATTCCACCCGACGAATTGACAGTAATTACAGGTTCGAACCCGAAAATAAACCCAAAAAACGGACATTTTAAATTAAGCTTTGACCGCTTTTATAGTTAGTAACGGTCGGTGGACGAGCTGAGGGGGCAGAAGATTAGAGCTGAGGGGGTGTTTGTCCTTTCATGGCTGTCAAAGCGCATTAAATTCCTGTTTCTGCCAGCATTCTGCATTATTCGGACACGGACCCCGCTCTGACATGTCGGATATTTTGTGATCTCACCTGTTTGGGTCATAGGCCACGCACATCCGCAGAGTGCAGCGACTGAATGAACATCCATTTCGGCTGATGGATCACAGACAGCAGAGTCCCTGAAGCTTAACTTTTTACCTCCTTCAAGGCTGGTCAGCGCGCGGTCTAGTGGCGGCGTGCGGCTGATGATGGTATGGCAAGCCAAGTTGCCATATAATTGGATCGTCAGCTGTTTCTGTCTGCTGATGCAATCAAAAGCCCGACACTGACCCAGCCCACGCATTAAGCACATTATTGTCCCTTTTCCACCGCTCCTCTTCAGCCCGATTTGGCTCGGTTCGGTACGGTTTAAGCGCTTTTCCACTGTCTTTTTTTGTGGAACCAAACCCTTTTTTTTTGTCCCTGCTTCTCTGGTGGGACCAAGCGAGCCGAGCCAGCACCTAAACTTGACGTCAGAACACTGTTGTCACTGATTAGACAGGGGGAGGTGTCAGAGTCACTAAGAGTCTTTCCAAACAACTCGATCCACCATTTTTTTAGTCTGCCATGGAGCGTATTCGATTATGACCCGGCACAGTCCTAATCTGGGTCGGGCTGGGCTCCAGGTTTGGGTTAGAAATGACAGCTCTATGTGGTAGTAGTTGAGCATCAACCCAAACACCCATTTAGAGCTCTAGACATTTCAGGACATCTTTGTTTGAAATTTTCACATTAAATGTCAATATATTGTTTTTACCCGAAAGATCTGTTCTCTTATTAAATCTCATTTAAAAAGAAAGTACAACCCACTTTTAACATAGAAATTGTCCCTAAGACCATTTTTTTTTTCACCTAAATCACTGAACGAGAAGCAAAAGACTCTCAGAGGTGTGTGGACAGTCTTTGTCCACTTTCTGTGAGATGTGTGTTAATGAGGCCTAAGTTGTGACAAAGACCTGATGAATGGTGTTGGGATGAATTAATTCCTCCGTGCTTCCTGCTGTTCCGTCTCTCAGTATAGCCTTTGTCTCGTCTCGCTGTGCGTTATATGAAAAGACCCATGAGGCGATTGACTTGTCCGACCCGACAGATCGAACACCACCAATGAGCGTGTTAACGTGCAAATGACGTTAAAGCATGGTTGTCTATTGTTACATCGCTTGTTGCAGTTGTGTGCTTGTGTAAATTTGTGATATTTGGAGTGTGTTTGTGCACACGGAGAGAGAGGCTGAATATTGATGAGAGGCCCTTCCACCCGTTTGCCATGACTGCTGGGTGACAGAGAGGCAGCAAAAGAGCAGGGCTCGTGTTCAAATGCAAAACTCTCCCTTCGCCGATGCAGGCTTGGAAAAACAGGCCTTTAAAAGTCCTGAAGTTACATTTAACTGCATTGTTTCTGTGCCTTACAGCCCAATTCTGCCCATTAATCATTTTAAGGAGCTTTATTTCCCTAAACAGTCTGGTTGGGTTTTAATTGAATGCTTCCATTACCTCCAGGAGTCTTAATACAGCAGATTTTTCCTTTCCCTTACAAATAGAGGCTACATTTATTTAACCAAAGCCTGTGCATTAGCTCATGTGGTCATGCACCACTGCAGCACCTCCTCCCTGGTTTAAAAAACCAACCAATCACAGTCGGCTCAGCTTCCATTTGAAGCTTCAGTAGTACGATAGTGTTGCCTGGTAACCGGAATCGGCACATTTCTCGGAGGTCCTGCGTGGATGGTTGTAGCAGGAATGGGGGAGAGGGAGACAGGAGGACGGAGTGGGTCTGGGATGAAGAGAGAGCAACGTGCTGGTAGTGAGGAGAAGACAAATCTTTCACCTTGTCAGAAAGTTTGCTCTTGTAGCAGAAGAGAGTGAGTTTTGGAGAATCTCGTCCTTGTTCTGAAGCTTTTCCACGTTCCTCTACCTGTGCCTCCTACAAAGGTGCAGAGCTTCGTGAGACCCCCCCCCCCAGAGGGTCCGAGCACTGAGGACAAACCGGCTGACCTGGATAAGAGTTAAAACAGAGCTGGAGCATCCAGCCTATTTCAGGAGGGAGGATCCCAGATGTTCATAGCTCTCTGTTCGGTCCTGGAGGATTCCTGATGGTTTTCTGGGCTGGCTGATGACTGAGAAACGTCCAGGACTTATGTGGTGGTTCTGGGCGGGTTTAAACCACTCGAGCTGTCATCCAGAGGCAGTGGTGAGAAGCTGGAGCTCGAGAGGTCTTGGATTTACCGGCTGAAAAATGTAAAATATTGTTGGATGACACTGAGGTTCACCTCGTTGATCGTCTGACGCGAGGATGTGGAAGTTTAAAGCGTTTTGCCTGGACTATTGGCACGTGCTGTGCTTGCACCCCCACAACAACTTTTACAAGAGGTATGTTTATGCTGTCGGTTGTTTTTCCTCCTTGCTCTGCGACTTGTAAGCGTTTCTCTGTTGCCTCATGTGCTGACGTGCCTCCTACAGTTTCAATACAGTTTAAACAAGATACAATCACTTGGCTGTTTGAGAGGCTTTCTGCTGTGAAAAGTTTTAATGGAAGAAATAAACTGGCTTGAATGTTAAATAAATCAGATTTTAGCCTTTTTTAAATTCTGAGAACCTTGTTTAAATAACTTTGTCATTGTGCAGCATCGGCGCTGCTTGTTCTGAGTCGAGTGGCCTGGATTTATTTTTATCTGTCCCACTGGGACCTTGTTCCCCTCTTTCTCTGGGCAATCAATGCCTGATTTTTGACATTAGCTTTAAAGCTCACTTTAAATTACAATCAATAATGGGAACGATTCCGTCAGTTTCTTTTCTGGTACAGATTTAATTGGATGTCTTTCATCCAAGGTTTCAGCCTGTAAATCTAACCAAACATGCAAAGGACTCCGCTACAAGATCACATGTTCCCTGTTCACCAAAATAAAACTGGTCACACCTTGCAGGTTTGTTGAGATGTGCATCTTCCTGTCTCATCTTCTTTGTGGCTGCCCTGTAACAAAAGACAGATGTGTGATACTCCAGATGTACTTGAAGTTGTTTTGTTCAAAACTATCCCAGGTTATCCTTTGTATAAATAAAACAGTTATCTGTCAATTTCTCCAGATTAAAAAAAAAACAGTTCTGTAATGTTTGGATGGTTTGATGGTCCACCACATGTCATTTTCATCCTCAGAGGGTTGTGGTTTGACTGAAATCTTTCTTCTTCAGCCGAATTAGCTTCTTTACAACATCAAAGATACCTAAAGGATTACATTTGCATGTGTTTCTTTCACACACTACCCATCATGCAGATGTTTCAATCATGGAACAGGACGTTTGAAAATTAGATGCTGCCATCTGTATGCTAATTTGCTCTCACATACTGCAAACACACACACACACACACACACACACACACACACACACACACACACACACACACACACACACACACACACA
>JARVGV010000111.1:8747463-8767114 GCA_031762435.1 Hypsolebias longignatus
TTAGTCTCTGCATTTAACCCATCCTCCACCAGGTGGTGCAGTGGGCAGCTATTGAAAGCACCCAGGGGGCATTTTGGGGATGAGGTGTGCTGCCCAGAGGCACCACAAGGTACAAGTGACCGGGGATCTAATCTGGGACTTTCGGGTCCCGAGCCGGCTGCCCTGCCTCTACGCCATCTTGGCCCCCACTATTTGTCAGTCCTGCGATTTGTACACCAAAGCAACTTGTATAAGTTTTTTTTTTCCATAATCATAATGCAATTTTCAACTGATGTTTTAAAGTTTGATGAACTGCAACGGCGAGTCCTCCCATGTCCGCTCTTTTCACTCAGCTGGTGCAGGTAAAGGAATGCTGGAGAGCTAGCAGCTCCATCCGAGATGGATGGATGAATGGCGCACTGCACCACCCAGGTGAATTGAAGCTGTTTTGACCATAAACGCATAATAAATGCAACTTATATACCGAAGCGGCATATATATGTTTTTTTTTTTTCTCTTCATGATCCTTGTTTTTGACTGATGCGACTTATACGCTGTAAAATACGGTACTTGTTTCCTGAGTGTTTCATTAACATGCGTCCAGTGGTTTATGAGATTGTCTGGTAATAACACGCCCAACTCCACCTGCAGGCAGATCATTTCTACATTATTGTCTAAGATTTTTATTGCTAATGTAATTACACATTTGTGGGTGAATGCTGCAGCTGAGTGTGGTGTTGCTTTATTAACAGGGCAGAATTTAACATTTGCTTTTAATTAATGAATAATTGATTGTGAACTGGATTTTTTTTTTTTTTCCCCCACTTGCATTACGCCGTTGAATTCCTTGTGAAATTAACACGTGTCCCTGCTTGTGAATAAAATACTGGTGCTTTCAGGGGCGGTGGGAGGCACTGACTGGTAAACAGTCATTAAAGCTAAATGTTTATACTCAATGGATTAGCTGCTCGGCGGTGGCTGCTGCTGTTGTCGCCTCTCAGAGAGGATGTTGCAGGATCACCTCTCGGCCTTTCTCTGTGGAGTTTACATGTCCTCCCTGCGCACGTGTGGTACTCCAAAAACCTGATTATTAGTCTAATTATTAACTCTAAATTGTCCCTACGTTAGAGCATCTAGCATGACTGCACATGGAGACCAGCTCCCTGCGAGCCAGAAAGAAGCGTGAAAAGATGATGGATGGATGGACAGATGGATGGATGGATGGATGGATGGATGACCTGCTTTGTGTTGTGCTTTAATCAGCTGATTCTTCTGTCTTGTGTGTGCATCTATACATGTACTGTACATTCATGTCTTCTGTGAGAACGATTTCCTATAGATCTGCTCACTACAGCTGTTGCCGTGGCAACCGGCCTGAGGTCTGAGCACGTGCAGCAGATCCTGCTCTCCGTCAATGAGGCTTCATCCACAAAGGCATAAATGCCTGCATCATTCATGTTTCTCAGTCACATGATCTCATTCATTCGTCCCTGGAGAATATAGACAGTTTTCCAGAGTGAGTATTAATAATTTTATTTTAGTTTTTTAAAATTAAACATATGTTTGGTTTTAGTTTGAGTAAAAATAAACTGTTTTCTGTCGATGGAGGCCCAGCAGTCAGTCTTCCTGCTTTGTTTCGATAAAGCTGAATGAATTCTCTTTAATGGGTCATATATCTTGAAGTCCTCCTCCAGTCGTGGTGCAGTCCACTGAACACCAGTGCCATCTGTCGGCGCACGTATTTCTGGACCAGAAACGGCTTAAAGGACCGAAAAACAAACAAAAAAACAAATTCTCCAACTGCCTGATGGAGGTTTTGTGTTAATGTCCTTCCTGTTGTGTGCATGGTCTGTGCTTTCTTTGTTAAAAACAAAATAAAGAAAGTAATTTTCTGTTAATGAGCACGCAGCAAAACAATCTGTGTTTTCTGCTGCGAGTAAGTCGAGTGCAGAGAGCCAAGAAATGAGACAATGAGAGGGTTTCTTCAAGTCCAGTAAATGATCAGACTTTAATTCCTCGGCGGGTCCTAAGAGGAGAGAAAACAACAAATTGCAGCAGATGGGGGTCGTGCCTCGCTGGGAGCTACAGCCAAACTGCTGCTGCAGGTCCTTTTCTGGACCTGTTCCCAGACAGTCTCCATCATCATCCCCTGCCAAGGCTTACACAACTGATTTAATCAAATAATGATTTTATCTGAAAGATAAAAAAAAAAATCTGTTTTTACAGTCTTGGATGTAAATCCTCTTTTAGTATGACAAAGTAACAAAGTGTAGCTCAACCCAGCAGCTAATAGTTTAAATAATCATGACATCAAATCATATAAAACATTACTTTAATTAATATTTTCATTGTATTATTTTTATTAAACCCCACATTAGTGCTCAGATTATGTGTTGGGCATCACTCTCAACTACTACCACACAGAAGTTATAGTTGAACTTCCAGTGATTAGTTGATTTTTACTCAATTCATGAGATATTTTACTAACTGACAACTCAAGACATGTAGATAAAGATCTAGATATAGACTGGTTTGTCCTTCAGCCATGCTGTGTGACCTTGAGAGGGGAGTAAAGGGAAACGGGAGTGACCTTGAGGCTCTGAGCAGGTCCCAGCTGAGCCACGGGCCTCCCACACCACTAACCACCAACACAGCAGGAAGTCCTCCGACCTCGCTGATCCCAGTTAATTGCAGACGTAGAGAGGTGCTCTAATGAAAGAGTGGACTGAGCGGGTCTGTGAGGGGTCGCTGCTCTGTGAGGGACGGGGGGAGGAGCTCGGAGAGCCTCCTGTTTTCATTGACGTCCAGGGGAATGTGCTGATGGGTGGAAAGTGAGTCAGTCAGATGGAGGTTCCTGTTCTCACGTTACTGTCTGTAGCGTTCCAGTCGCCACGGTTACGGTCCCTTCATGCTGCTGGTGGTCAGGGCCCAGCTCCTGTTTCACAGCCTGGACTGGTCCAGAGACAGTCGTGGAGGTAGGTGGGCTGTGTGTGTGTGTGTCTGACATATTTAGTTTCACCGTCCAGGCAGCTGAAAAACAGATGTTCTTCTTTTTCTTGTCCTCTGCCATGTCTGTCAGTAGTGTTAGCAAAATATCTCATGAACTATGAGAGGGGAGATGGCTACAACTCTGCCAGTTTTAAGAATACCAAGCTAAAAATGTAGTGTGGTAGTAGCAGAGCATGCAGTTTGGTCTGGAGCCTTCCTTTATCACAGATCTGTTTAAAGGAGCTCTTTGTCCAGCTGGACTGTCCCATTAGGACCAGTAACAGAGCAGGTGTCCCAATGAGGACATGCACGGAGCTGTGCACTTTAAGCTCTCTGCAACCCCTCCACCGGCCGCTGTTTGTCTCTGTATTGGTCACATGTCTTGTTTCCAGGCTCCGTCTCCCGGTGCAAAGAAGAGGCTGAATCCCTGATGGGACCATTAGCACTGAGGAGGAGTCCCAGGAGCCTTACGCTGCACAAACCTCTCATTTTTGTTTTGTGACTAAACGCGCTGTGATGGCAGCCATGTTGAGCTGGCTGCTCTGCTCATTACTCTGCATTATGTCAATATTAGATACGGTCAAAACAACATCTCAACGCTGCTTCAACACGATGCGATTCCTGCACACCTGCCTTATGCTGATCAGACGTTCGGAGGTCCGGCGGGCTTTAATGTGACCCGTCAGGCCCTCCTGTGGAAAATAAAGCAGTAAGACAGAACGGACACATTGTACAAGGAAGAGTGTCTCATCTTGTCTTCAGGGTTTGAGCGTGGAGACCCCTGCCTTTCTGATGGTGCTGTTATTTTAGGGGGGGTCGCTGACCTTTAATCAATGGATTTGTTGGACAGCTGTGATGAAGTACCTAGAAAGCTGACGACTGACTGGAATATGCTGCCTTCAGGGTGCATGCAGCGTTAGATGGGTCAATAATTTTCAGCAGCATTTTAGGACCGAGAGTCCAAAATTCAACATCGTAACAAATCAAAAGAAGCTCTATGGATTAACTAATGCATGTAAGGGGTTATAAAGGGGAAGTCACAGGAGCTTTGCATCAGCAGGTCAGTAGTTTTGTGATGGAGTTAAGTTCAAAGCAGTCTGCTCCTCAGAAAAATAGTGTTAAATTATTATTTTTATGTTTGTGTTAACTTATTTATTTCGTAAATGAATGTTTCTGTTCATTGTCCTGAGACGACTTCTGTTGTGACTTGACGTTATATAAATAAACTGAACTGAACTGAATTTTACTACGACTAGGGGGTTAAATCACTTACAACAATACGACATTATATCGATTTGTTTGTATGACGATACGATATTTCTCCATATCACAAAGTCTGTCATGGTACGATTTAGTCTATTTGATTCACAAGTCTGCAATCGATATTTGTAATATCAAATGCTCATCTCATTTACATATACTGTAAATACATTTACAAAACGTCTGTAGTGATGTAAACTGTGTATGCATTCAGAAACTCACGTTTAACTTGATTGCACAGTCTTGGTTTATAATTTTCACTGACGTGCTGCCTTGATGGTATTATATACTGTATGCATCTCTGCTACAAAGTATGCAGTAATTCATAAAATATGTTTCACATCTTTACAAATGAAATAAGAAATGACACCTGTGATACTCGTTGCTCTTTTCCAACTGTTGTTCAGCTTTTGTGGGAAGACACTAGTCAAAGGTGTCTGACACGGTAACACTGGTGGAGCTAACATGGCTGTCAATGATGTGTCTCTTCTTCAGGTGAACGCCCATATTTGTTAATCCTGAGTGTTTGAACTCGCACTGGCACCTGTTGCACATGACATGAGTTTTGTCTGCTGAGCCGTCCTTTTGTTAGAATCAAACTATTTTCACAGCGTTGATTTGAATCCATCAGGAGAGTGAATTTCATTTTCTGTGTTTTCTGCCTCGTCTGCCATGTTGCTGAGGCGGCCGCATATATATGATATGAATTGATGTTTTTGTTTTGCCGCAATGTAATTAACTCATTAATCATTTAATCAATGTATTGATGTAGATGGCTGTATTGTTACACCCCTAACTACTGCTGTCATTTCTGTGTAATCGTCGTTATTTTAATTGAAATTAAATCAAATAATTTACCAAATGTTCCTTTAATTATCTCAGTTTGATAAGTGAGTTCAGCTCGGCAGTAAAACCCTCTAGAAATCTTTCCACAGCTGTACAGGTTTTAAAGCTGGGGTTTTGTGGAAACATTATGAACAGTTAATATCTTACCTGTTGCAAATTACTATTTGAATGAATTTAGTTTGAAGAAAAAAAAATTCTGATGGATGAGCAGCACCAAAACCAAAGTGGGTTGATGCCGTCTCAAAAACTTAACTGTGGTCCATTCAGATGTTTTTTTTATTTATTTATATATACTTTTTTTACAAGCGTTGTCACTGTCACATTAACGTGTCACTTTCCCCCTTATTTGTTAGAATTGTTAACATAGTGTGTCCCAGACTTCACCAGAAGTGATACAGCTAGCTGCTACTGCTGTTTCTGTTGTTTTTGTTTCTGCAAATCCCTGCAGAGCTCTGTGTTCATTACTGTGAAATGAAAATCTGTAAAAGTTTATAAAATGGTACTCACATGAAGACAGGCGGGGCTTTAAGATGGAGTAATCCACTTTAGTAATTATATTCAGAAATAAACTTTTGTTTTTTTTTTTTTTTCAAACCATGGTTGTTTAAAGAGCTACGTAGAAAAAATAAAATAATAATTGTTACACCTCTTTAGAAGAATGTTTAAAGGATCTGAGCTGGTCATACTTGGGCTCAGTTTCTTTATGCATCCACAGCTCCTCACAAAGAAATAAGCTGTAGAGATTTAGATGAAATATTAATTTTGGCACATTTATCCTCTGCTTTTGCCTCCTGCTTCTTATTGCCACGTCAGGATGGACGTTCACTTCGTTCAAACGACTGATGGTCTCAGTTCAACATAAAACCATCAGGTCGAGACGTGAACTCGCTGCACCACTGAAAATGTGGGATGGAAAAACATCCTGTCCACCCTTTTGTTCATAGGGGTTGTCAAAACTCTGTTTCTTTGGACATGGAAGGCATGACTGAGTCATGGTTTGTTTTTAAATTCCACTATAATGCTGCGTGTGTCTCTAAAACAAATCTAACATGGCGGAATTGTGATTTCTAAACCAAAGAACTGTCCGTGACCTCCGGCTAGTCTGTTATCCTGCGGCCTTGGAGAAGCGAGACAGAAAGCCTCTAATAAGTAATTGAGGATCTGCCGATCGATACGCCTGCAGCCTGTAAAAGAGCCGAGCTGCACTCCGAGTCAATAAATCTTAAAAAGCCCCTCGGAGCCAACACCAGAACCACAAGGAAGCACCACATTTTAAACTCATAAGAATTTGTCACCGTTTCCTTGTTCCTGTGAGACTCGTTTATCCGGTCCTGATGTCTGGACCCTCCTTGAGGAGTTCTTATCAGGAGATGCAGCGTGGTGTGTGAGTCGAGGATCTGCTGACTCGTGCCCAGCAGGATCCCGTGGACGCGTGGTATGAAAGGAACTCGCACGCTCAGGATATCTTGTTCCTCTGGAACATGTCGACGTGAATCCGTTTCCCAGCGTGACCCGCACCAAAGGTTCGGCCTCGTTCTGCTTCTGTGTGGGGAAAAACCGCACGAGGAGTAGCTGCTTTATCTCTCGGCCTTCGCTCGCTAACCGATGGCCCTGCGGTCTTCTGCGCAGCTTCGAGCAAAACGATGATCCGTTTGATTAATATAGATTTTTGTCATGTGACGCCTCGAGGTTTCCACAAATAAGAGTGGAGGATTGTTGAAACGTTCTGAATCGTGGCTTCTAATGAATATTGAAGTCCAGCCGATCAGGTTCTGTCATGGGTAAACATATCTTTAGTGTTCTCATGTTCATCCTCGAATGACCGGGTCCTGGAATAAACCCCGCTTTCTGCTGGGATGTGCAGGAAAAGGGGAAAGAAAGACGTAACTGTCAGGATTTCCTTGAACCTCCTCTGGTCCTGACGCAGCATTTCTGCTCCATGAATGTCGCTCATTGCTGCTCAGGCCTTTAACTCTCAGAGAAGAAGACAAATATTGGAGGATGTTTTTTCCAGTCAAGTAGAAATAACAGTGCAATCTATAGCTATGAGTCAGATTGTGTTGAGAAAGGACCTGTTTGGGGTTTTTGCTTGAATTTTATTCTTATTTTTTTTTTTTTAATCACTGAAGGTAATCATGATCCTTCAGATCCTTCACGTCTGCAGTTTTTGGCAGGAACTCTTAATCGTTTCCTGACTCGGTCCTTCCCTCCCGGTTTCAAGAGTTTTACCAAATTAAAATACATTTTTCACTTTTATATGAGCATGAATCAAAATGTGAAAGGCGGCCTTGAACGATGGTCACGAGTTGGTGTCTGATTTGACGTGTTTCTGCGTTATCTGAGATGCTGACGTGTGGACGAATCAGCACGAGGGGTTCTTGGTGACTGGAAAAGTGCAGTGAGCACACATGGAGGGCGGCTGCTCTCGTATGTGGTGCCAGCACCAACACTGACTTGTGCCAGTGTGGATGGTTGAAGACGCAGAACTGAATATCAACACTGTTTACTGCAGGGAGCTTCAGATGCCGTGGAGGTGCAGCTGGGAGGGTGGAGCTCACGGCTGGAGGAAAAGTAATATTACTGTTTTTCTTCTTCTACACCGAGAAGTAGAAGTGAGATTTACTCAGAGTCTTCAAGGTTAGTACAAAATATTTTCAAGCAGACAAATATCTGTCCTTTTTTAAAGCTGCGCACAATAAAGAGACGTGTCAAATTTGTTTAAATTGGGGTTTTACAGTAAGGTGATGAGAAATAAATATGTTACCTGCTGTGGATGGCTCTATAAACAGCCTCAGTTTCATGTTTGGATTTCATTCTGACCACACCGATGAGCAAATGGCTAGTCTGACTGTGGAACTGAGACCAAAGAGGAGTGCTGCTCTCTAAAAATCAACGCAAACCATAAAAGTCCCGTAGAGGGTCGCCCGAATGCCTTTAGACCTTTACACTGCCATTAGTTTGGCATTACAGTAGTCCCTCGATTATAACAGAATCAGAGTTAGTCAGAGATTCTCTATTGTCATTTGCACCACATGTGGTACATGTGATGAAACGAAATTATGTACACAGGGTCCCAGTTACATCCAACAATAAAATGCAAAAGAAAACATTACTAAGATCTAAGATGTGAACTAAGAAAAATACCATCTAAAAATACACTAAGCACTAACGTCATAGAATAACTTTACTCCAAACAGCAGCATGAACATGAGTTTTTATGAGCAGATGAACACAGCAACATGAAAACTGATCAGCAACATGAAACAGGGGTTACATTCTGGACCCCCGCGATAAATGAAAAACCGCAAAGTTGGAACATTTTTATTTATTTCAGTATTTATGTATTTTAAGGCTTTATAAATTCTTCTTGCACTCCTACACTGTTCTAAACTCTTAAACCTATGTAATTTTAACAACTTACATATATGTACTGCACAGTAGCTACTACAAAATTTTATATGGGGACTCACCAGCCTTGGTCCAGTTCTGGTCCAGTTCTGATTGGCTCTCTGAAGTTGTTGGTCCAGTTCTGGTCCAGTTCTGATTGGCTCTGTACAGCCGTTGAGCACCAAGACACTTTTGGAGAGAGCCAGACCTTCGAAGAGCCAGCACAAATCCACACAATGGTCCCAATAGAGCCCAAATAATACAGAGAAATCTGATGAAGAATGTCCGTGTGAGCTCCAGAGAAGATACCAGACCTCCAAGCAACACCTCCCCACTCGAGAGGCTTCATGGACCGGCAAGAAGCACCCAGAGTGACAGATGAAGCTGGAAGTAGTCCTGGTCTGGTTCTGATACAGTTCCATATGGCTCTCTGCATCCACTGAGCGCCAAAGTCACTATGAATAAGGACCCAACATTTTAGTCAGGTTCGGATCGTATCCAAACTTTCCCTCCATTTCGACAGAAAGCAGCAGCCAGAAGCAGTTGCCTTCTGGGTAATGTGCCATATTTTTCGGCCTATAAGTCACAGTTGTTTTGCATAACTTGCATGCCCTGTGACAACATATTTTTGAATGTTTTCCATATTTATAAACCATTTTTTAGCTGAGATATGACAGTTTTCATTGATTTTGACTGGGGGAAAAATTTACAGTACCATTTTCAGCCACTAGATGGCAGCAGAGTAGTAGTAGCAGTAAGGCATGCTGTTGTATCATGTAATAGGGAAACATGGCTATAATGACAAATTCAAAAATGTTTAAAACAAAAACAACTGTACTTTATTATACTTTATACTTTATTGGTTTTTTTTCCTTGAACCTTTTTTTAACTTACCATGTCCTGGATAACTGAGAATCTACACCAGCTATTAATGACACAAACAGCTTGCCATAATCTGCCACCTTAAACCAGCGGCACCGCCCCGGCAAAATGCAGCTAATTTGACCATTACAGTAAATTTATTAAGTAAAAGTTCAACTGAGATACACTTTTGCTATAATTTTGAGAAACAAATAATTGTTTTAGGTGCTTCTCTTGTTAAATTTCAAAGAAACGAGCAGCATTAGTCTTTCCTTTTTTCCCCTCCTTCTGCGCGCTCCCAGAGCACATGCAGCGAATACAGCTGATTTGACTGTTAAAGTCCTTTTAATAAGCAAACGTTCAACAAGACACACCTTTACTATAATTTCGAGCAAACAAATAATTGTTTTTAAGTGTTAGTATTATTAAATTCATGTTAAAGTCCTCCTGTGCACGCTCCTGTGGCCGCCATTTGGCAGGCCATCGATTTTTGGCACAACACCGGCCCATATCATTTCAAGGTTCAGTCCACATTTCCGGATTGTCAGTGGTGACACGTAACAAACGCGACGCGTCAGCGTTGATGTATAGTAGATGCAACATATATGGCGAACCGACTTATTTATGGAAATTTCCACTTTTTTAGACATATTTGGACTGATGAGACTTATAGAGCGGTGCGACATGTACGGCGGAAAATACGGTAGTTCATTTGGACTGGCCATACATTTGGACTGGCCATACAGTATAAACTTATTGAAATAAAAAAAACTACAAAATGGTGGCAAATGTCTATAGTATTTTTTATTTTTTTGTAAACTTTTTATCTGCACAGTCCAATCATGTGAGTAATATTAAAGTTGACGATCGCTGAAAACCACGAAAGAGCGAGTCCGCGAAAGTCGAACTGCGAAGTAGAGAGGGATTATTGTACACAGTTATTCTGACAGATATTAAAGCTGGAAGTGTGACAGGCTGTGCTGCAAGTGCTACAGCTACCTGCTGCTGCTTTTCCCCCCTTACAAATAATAGAATCCATGATGTTTGTATAAAACACTGCAACATTATTTTGGTTGGAGTCGTTTTAATATGGCAGCAATTCATTTTAGTCTTGGTGCTGCTCAGACTAGCTCTTTGCTTGTGAGTTAGTCAAAATTAAACTATATTTCTTGGAACTGAGGCCGTTTAAAAAAGCTATCTACAGCAGGTAATATATTGATTGTTCAATATTGATTGTTCATAACGTAGCAAAAGAACATATATTTGTTAGATGAAATAGTGAGATGATGTTGCAAACAGCAATTATTGTTTTCTTTTTTAAAGCATTTTAGTCACTCTGCCCTTCATGGATCTGTAGTGAAGACATGCAAACATGTTCAAAGACACAAACACATTACAATTACAATACACTGTTTGTTTTGCAACATGTCTGTTTTACAGATTCATAATTTATGTTTAATTCCTTTCAGAAAACAATAATGAATTATTCCTGGAGATCAGTCCTGGAATCGGAACAGCAACCAGATGATACTTTTCAAGAGTTTGGCTGCTGTTGATCAAATTAGTAACGTGTGTCAAGATTTACAGGCCTCCGTGGTGTCTTTAGGCAGAAAAGTAGAAACTTTAGGACTGTTCAGGGCCTTTAAAATCATTGTCAGCAGACGAGGACATTAGAAATACGGTTTAATACTTTTGTTTTGTAGTGTGTGTTTGTGTTCCTAACCCAATAAATATTTATGTGGCACTCGGCAAAGTTACCGTATGTATAATCGTCAATATTATGGATGTAAACATTTTTACTGCCTGCGCCTTATTTTCTTGACCTGTTGTGCCATGTAACTGCTGCTGCCACAAATGGATCATAACCAGAAGAAACTGGTTTGTTCCATCCTGGTCACTCAGCTACACCCACTACGAATAAAAAAATAAATAAAATCTGACCTCGGTCATTTTGAATGACATCACTGCTCTGCTGCTCATCATCAGGGGAGCATGTAGTCTCATTTATCACCAGAGAGAGGCGATGTGACACTGAGAGCCCGCTCTGGACTGTGTCCCAGCATGTGTAAGGGCTCAGTATTGTCATCTCATCCGTCTGGCGACAGGCTGCTTTAGTCATCATGACCGCTGAGTATTTATACCCACTATGTGGGTATAAGTGGCCTTTTCTATGGCCTTTGTCACCTTAGCTGTGGCTGCTCTGAGCTTGACAGCAGAAACTGACCAAACTGTTGTTTTCTTCTTTGTTTTGTTTCCATTTGACCTCAAAATTTCACAGAGTCAGAAAAAAGGCCGCTCCACATGGATGTGCCACAAAGGAGCAGATAAGATGAAATCAGCAGGCCGTTCAGTGGCTCTTCTATTGTGTGAAGGTGTATTATGTGTCGTGTTCTTCACAGCTACCTCCCAGTGTTTACCAGAGCGTGTCGCCTCACATGGTGCTATTTTTAGCAGCAAAGACGTGTGAGGCTCCGTATTTTTATTTTTCATGCCCGGGTGGGGCTACTGTGAAGAGCTTTAGAGAAATAATAAAAAGAGCCTTGGAATGTTAATATGTGAGAGAAAAACTGAGATGCATGGACGTGCAGCTCTGAAGTTCAGTTTTTAAAGAAGCACGGTCCCAGAGTGGAGAACACAAACACTGGTTGAGTTTTAAAGTGCACGGTTGATTTTGCTTGCTTGGTTTTCACTGAGAAGGGTGTTATTCACTTCTTGCCATTTTTCTGCCCCCTCCGTCGTTTAAAAAAATGCAAAAACTGCTCGGCACATTTTTACTGTAGAGCGGTTCAGAATCTTCACCTGGGCTTGACATTGGAATGTGAGAGGAAACCAGAGACGAACATCAATAAGAACAAACTAAAACATGTGAAACCTCCGCTGGGGTGTCAAACTCTGTTAGAAAAAAAAAAAGGGGGGGCAGACTTAGAAACTTGGTCCAAGCCACGGGCTTCAGTCGATGCATTAACTTAAGTCCAGTAGCCGACATCTTTTCCTGGTTGCAGGTGCATCAACAGCAGTTTAACTGGTCCGTCTGATGTTCTCTGTTGCCTTCTCACGTCAAAATCTGAGGTAACTGAAAAATACAACCTTTTTCTGACTTCAAAGTTAGTAAGTCAGTAAAGTGCTGTGTGTTATCATCATTGTCTGTTCCATAAAATGGCAAAATGAATTATCTGCATTTGACCCACTGCACCTGAGATACACCCTGATTGAGCAGTGTGCAGCTATGTAAGTGTCCGGAGAGCAATTAGGGATTCAGTGTCTTGCTCAGGGACACCATGACATGTGGGACTGGTTGGGGATCGAGCCTGGGACTTTCGGGTCCCGTGGCAGCTGCCCTGCCTCTACACCATCTTGGCCCCAGAGATGTAAGCCAGCTGACATGAGAAATGTGCACCAACTCAAGCATGCTCTTTTTTTTTTTTTTTTTTTAGGTAAAATGAGAACAAAGACAATATTTTACATTTAAAATATTTTCTTGAGGGGCCAAATAAGATGTTAACAAGGACCAGATTTGGCCCGCAGGCCTTACATTTGACACACTGTATGTAACGCACCAGCGTACTTGGTTTGTTTATTTGTTTATTTGACTTTTTAGTTTTCACTGGTTTAAAGCAGTTAGTTTAATGTGAGCAAAATATTCGAAAGACATATTTTGTTAAAACAGTATAATATTAGGATTAACGTTATTTTTAGTAGTCTTTTACAATAACTGTATTTCAGCACAACTATTATTACAATTAATTTATTTTTAACAAGGGCTCTGTTAAATTTTTGCTCATGAATACCGGTAAAGATCACGTCTTCCTGAAAGCCATACTACGATCAGAAAACAGGATAGCTTTGCGTAAAACTGCAAATGTTAAAAATATATTTTTAGCTTGCAACAAAATCTGAAAAACAAAAAAGAAAGAAAAACTCTTAACAGTTTTTTTTTTTACAAAATTAAAAATATGATATACAAAGATTTTATTAAATCTGCTCTGTTAACCTTAGTGCTGAAATCTGTAGCAAATCCTTTTAATTGCCACCGTAGAGTCAAAAGACAATTAGCACAGCTTAGCATTAAAATGCATGTAGGAAAACAAGCTCGTCAAAATATACTAATTATATTAATAAAAGTGTTAAAAGTGTGACGGACCAAAAAAAAAAAAAAAAAAAAAGTTCAAATTGCTGTTAGTTTTTGTTCATTTGAAATCTATATTGAATCTCACTAAATGCCACACTATAGCAAGAAAACACCATAAAGCCTCAGTGAAGAAACAAATAGTTAGTTAGTGTCAAAATCTAAAAAGAGTAAAACAAATGTATCAGTGTCGATACAAACCAAACACATTCCTAGTGGACAAAAGATTGATAAAAGCTGCTGTTTAAAGGTTTTTCAGTAAGAAGACAATTAACATAATTTAGCCTAAAACAACAAAGGTCTAGCTGGCAGGGGTGGGCACAGTTACATAACCCTCTAACAGCTAATAGCAGAATACTTTGTTAAGCGGATTATCATTTTCTCTAACTTTGGACAGCGTTAGCAGAATTAGCTACTACTAAATTAGGTTTCATCAACTTTTAAGTCAACTAACAAAATTCACAACCTTGCTCCTGTCTGTTGTGGACGTGTCTAGAAGAGTCCGATAAACACGCTATTGGCCGACGCAGCTTCGACTGGAAGGAGACAGTCGACGGGGTCCTTCGACCTAATGCGGCCGCTGCATTGGGACACAGCTAAAGACTTGTGACAGACTGAGTGACAGCTGTCTGAGTGGTTAGCGTTAGCTTTTGTTAATGTATTTTACCTGTTCATCAGTTTAACATTAACAAAACTCATTTTTAGCTAGCAAAATGTGGGTTAGTGAAGCTAACATTTTGGTTAGCTGTGCCCACCACTGCTAATCGTCTAATGTCAAAATCTGTTTTATTCAAATGCTAAACAGAAATGTAAAGATGTAATGTAACATTTAAAAAAACAACAAGATTAAAGCTGCTCTAATTTGTTTATTGCTCTGAAATACTTCATATTAAATCACTTTAAAGGCCATAACAATGTAAAAAGTACCGTTAACCTAGCTTAGCATGAAACTGCATGTAAGAGAAAGGGGTGACGTCTCCCAAAAACAAAGTACATTGGCTCATTTCAGTGTACAGTAAGTACTTTAAGATTTAAACATAGTGCCTGATCTGAATGGAGATAGGTTTTTGTTGTATTTGTTTTAAAGCAGAAACTATAAATGGAAACTATGTAGCATCACACAAAGTGCACACAAACATGTATGGTATCAATCTTCTCACTATGCTCTGAACAATAAAAGAATGCTGTGGTTATTAAGTGTACTTCCTAATTTCTAACTGCTGCTTCAGAAATCCTCATACCAACATGTTTATTCTCAACGTTTAGTTACTCGTCGTTTTGTGTGTCGCTCTGTGATGTTGGTTGCAGAAAAATATAAAGATATAGATAATATAATAATATAAACATAAATCTTGCATAGCATAAAACACATATCCTTGTTTTGGAATAGTGTTGTACTCGTCATGTCCAGTTCAGCCTTCAAGTTTTACACAGTCGTACAAGCAGATTAATTCTGGCCAGAGTGGGATTACTTATTACTACTTTCTGTAGAGACGTACAAACATGGTGGAAAGAGAAAATCCTCTCAGACTTCACTCGCCTCTGATAATCCTTGATCGTTCCCAAAGGATCCCACAGTCAACACATCTGGTCCAGCTTTGCTGCCAGGATGTGATGAGCAGAGGCAACATATCCTTTAATTACTCCTATTTCAGCTCTATTTATGCATCTGCTGCCAGATCTTTGTTCGTTCTTTGTTCCTGAGAATTTCGAGGAGAAATGTGTTTCTTCTGCTCCCCTCCTTCCATACAAAGTCCTCTGTGTTCGCAAACCCTCGCGGGCCACTACATCTCATTTAGTACGCTCTTGTATCAAACTATGACATCAGCCCGTTCTAATTGTTTCCAGACTTGGCGAGGGCTGAGTTTTCATTTCATTTTTTCCATTTCTCAGCGCGGGCCTCTGTCGTGCAACATCCAGCAGAAATGAGGAGATAAATGGAATCGACACATGATGTAACTTAGAAAGCGCCGCTCCAACATCTTGTGACCAACTTTCCAGGATGATGTTGTTTTTTTTTGTTTTTTTTTGCTTCCCTGATACTATTCAGGTCGCACATGTGCAGGAATCCATCAGAGAAGGCAGTGTAGTCACATGCATTTGACCTGTGCATGCCTCTGTGTCCTTAACCCCATGTGTAATGTATTTAACGTTCTTTACAACAAGAATGACAATGAAAAGAAAGGACGAGGGGGGAGGCATTGGAAATGAAGGCGGTGTTGAAGGAGAAGGAACTGAAATGCAGAAAGACCATATGTCGAGCTGAATAAATGTTTTTTTATGAGCACAGTGGGCCTCTGCCTGGAATTCTCAATGACATCATGCTGGAGCGGCAGGGCTCTGGATCTGGAGCTGGAGTGGGCCCTCTCCAGACAGGGCAGCTAGACTGGATCGTAACCCTAGAAGAGGAAGTGAGACAGGGAGGCAGGCCCACAGAAAGAGTTGCATACAGAGTTTGTAAAGACTTGAAACAGTTGTGGGGGTTTAACATCAAACACTTTGTATTCAATAAGATCACAGTATTACTTTGTTTCACTTTTACAAATAAATACCTCATATCATTCAGGCATTTCCAAATTAAAAGCCTGTCTCTGTTTCTGCTTGTTGGGTGAAATGGAACAAAAATGATCAAATAATTGATAAAGGAAGATTGCAAGTGTCCAAATACTTCTTTAAAACGTCTTCAGTTGATCCAAAATGCTGCTGCCAGAGTCTTAACTGGAGTTACTGGGAGAGATCATATCTCTCCGGTTTTAGCTTATCATTGGTTACCAGTCAAATCCAGAATTGAATTCAAAATCTTACTGCTACAAAGCTCTCAACAACCTAGTTCCATCTTATATTACAGATCTTATTGTTCCATATTTTTCCAACAGAGCACTTCACTCTCAGACTGCAGGTTTACTTGCAGTTCCTAGAGTTTCCAAAAGCTGAATGAGAGGAAGATCTTTCAGTTTTCAAGCTCCTCTCTGTGGAACCAACTTCCAGTTTCTGTCCGTGAGGCTGACACATTGTCCAGTTTGAAGACTGGGATTAAGACTTTCCTCTTTGATAAATCCTATAGTTAATGTTGGCTTGTTATGCTGCTATAGACTACTGGAGGACAAATTGACCTCATTTCCTTAAACGAATTGTTAAAATTAAATAGTTTCATTTGATACCATTTCTATCTTAACATGTAATTCTTGGCCTGCCATTGTGTATCTGTTCTTCTCAAACACAGTCAGTTGAAGCAGATGGCCGCTTGTCCTGAGTCTGGTTCTGCTAAAAGTTTTTTCCTCGTGAGGGAGTTTTTCCTTTCCACTGTCTCCTTCATGCTTGCTCAAAATGAGTATGTGATAACGTTAAATTCAAAGCAGTCTGCTCCTCAGATAAATAATGTTAAATTATTATTTTTATATAAATGTTTCTGTTCAGTGCCCTAAGACGACTTCTGTTGTGACTTTGCTCTATAGAAATAAACTGAATTGAACTGAAGATCCTAATTTTCGTTCATTGCCTGTCTCTCCCCCACCCCCCATGTTTTGTTTCCAGTGGCAGATGAGCGGTTGTGTGATTTTGGTGCAGTGTGTAAGTTGAGTCAAATGTCTGCACCTTCCTGAGGCGTTAGCAGCTGTAGTCACCAGAGTAAGGCCAAGGTCTCCAAACTGAAATAGATCAGCTGGTCGGGACTGTCCGTCCGCCTGTCTGCACGTAATCGTTCAGCTTTAGCCTCTCTTTACTGGTCACTTGTCAAAACGTCTGTTAAAAGGATGTTTTGCCTCTAATCCTGCACCTTTCATTTGAAGCCTTTGATGAAAACGGTGAGGAGGAGGTGATCATTTCAGCGCTTCGGGCCTCTAATTAGAAGAATCTCCAGTAGACCTTGTGTATGTGAGTGTTTGGATGATTAGGATGCCTGTAAACTGGCTCCATGTGGGAGTCATTCTCCACTGTTTCCTGTGCCCGTTGTCATTACATAGAAAATAGTTCTGACTTGGGGCCAGTTTACCCCAACCCCCTTGTCTCAGAGGGGTGATTAGTCTGTGGCTTGTAAAGTCCAGCATCAAGACGCTGTCAGTTCTGGCTCTGATGTATGTTTGGGTCTCAGACCTTAGAGGGAATGAACGGAAATGCATTTATTTTTCTAACTGCGTGTTTTAAAAAAAATTCAAGCTCTGAAAGGTTGTGTTTGCTTTTACCTTCTCAGCAAGTTTAAATCTTTAATGTTGTGTCCTTCAACCACTTCTGCCCTTATGTCCTCATATGCCGCCTTTTCCCCTTTCTCTGGATTTCCCCTGTACCAGAAAGCTCGTGCTCTGTACGCTAACCCCACCTCCCTTATCTCTTATGTTTCTACACTTTTCCTCATCTCTTGCATTTGCTCTTTTGTTTCCATTTCATGTAACATGCTATTCAGCTTCTCCGGCAGCAGCCTTGACTGTTTGCACGGCTGTTTCCTGCACGGGTCTGGACGTCCAAGAGGTTTTTTGTTTTTTTTCCAAATCCTGCTCGGCTACAGGCCCACCATGCTTTCACACCCCCCTTTTCCCTGCTCCCCGCCCTCCATCCATACTGCTCGGGGCCTGGCAGAAACTCGCACTCCACCGATTCCAGAGCCTCCACCCCCCCTTTAAACTCCTACCAGCCCGGCGCAGAGGACAGGGAGGAAGAAAAGACAAAAAGAGAGAGCTCTGTTTGTCTGTCAGAGATTACAGACTGCCACTCAGCTCTGACGTGCTCCGTAGGAAGCTGCGTTCAGAGGAATGGGAACCTTGGCGAGAAGCAGAGACGCTGCAGCAGATGGTCGTTTTGAGATGTATCTGTCTGTCAGAGGAAGCTTTTAGGCAATATGAGCACCGGCGAGGGGACCCTCTAATGTTTGGACTACATCACCTAGTGAGCGCTGGCCAGCATGTGGTGTTTGCAGTGTAATTCAGAGAAGACCCAGTCGCTGCTGGAGCTGGAGCTGAATGGCTGGTAAGACTGATGGAAGACGGTCAAATGTTTGTTTTTAGGTGCTTTTCTCCACCGGACGAGGAGACAGCTGACTGAGAGTCCTGGTTGTGTTCAGTAAACAAGAGGAAGGAGGTCCGTGGCATTTGCACAAATTCCAGAGAAAGGATGACGGGAGGAACACGAAAACCTTAAGACCACAAACTCCAAAGAGTGGTTTGCCATTCCAGTTTGGACTCCCTCACGATGGAAAACAGATCCCGTCCTCGCTCTGAGTCACTGTGTTTAGTCTCACTGTACAGGGTCCATCGTTGAGACGCATTCCTGTGGTTTATTGGGGCCCCTGCTGTGATTATGTGCTGTGTGATAGCAGGAGGGGTTCAAGGACAGGTGCTGAGCACTGTTGAGGATACCTTAATTATTCATCCCCATAGATAGACTGGTGACAGGAGGGAGGAGAGATCAGACAGAACAAGACCCAGCAGCTAACGGGACTGGTATCGATTTCTGATTACTTTCTGAGCGTGCAGATGGCACCTACAAACCCTCAGCTCCGGTCTTTTATGTTGCAGTCAAGTATGTTTTAATTTGCTGCAGCTGCGCTTCACTAATAAGGCTTTTATTTCAAGTCACTGTGCAAATTCTCCAGCTCTGCCGCTTAACCAGCGCTTCTGGAAATCGTGTTTGTAATTAGGATTAACGTAAGGGAATCTACAACATTTGGCTTTTCATACATTTCATACACGGCCTTTCTATGGCAATTTTATGCCAAACATAAAGAAATAAAATAGCACAAGACCATCTTTTAAAAGAGCAAAAAACAGCCATACGGTTAGAAATGTTTGAGTAAAAAGCAGTTTTAAAAATAACCTCATTGATCAAAGATAATTAGCCTGGTTATGTACTGGTTTTTGTTGCCTTTGGAATAAAATTGATCTCACCAGGACCAGTAGACCTTATGGGGACCAAAGCTCGGTCTTAATCTGGTGTATTTTGGGGTTTGGGTTAAAATTTTAATGGTCTTAGTTAGGCTATAAAAATGAATGGAAGTCAATAGTTTGTGTGTTTATGGGGTATAAATTACTTTATATATACAGTATATTTACAGTATACATATACAGTATATATATATATATATATACAGGCGGTCCCCGACTTACGGCGTAGTCGACCTACGGCGCTCCGTACTTATGGCTCCACCCCTAGTGACGTCATCGCGCCGTTCGTTGCCTTTTTTATGCAGCATTTTATAATTTTTTCGTATTTTTT
>JARVGV010000111.1:8779873-8791873 GCA_031762435.1 Hypsolebias longignatus
AAAACACATTTATCACCATTTTTAAAAAGAGGAGTTACCTTAGCTACTTTCATATTATCTGGGAATTTTCCTGTTGATAAATAAATAAATCTCAAATAAAACCTGATATCCTTGCTTTGACGGAGCATTTAAAACGGACTCGACTTTCTAGGGACTTCAAATTTGTTGCCGGCTTACAAGCTTGCTGTAATTCATCCAGTCGAGGAGGAAGCTATAATCCTGCCTTTCGTTTGCTTCATAAAACTCCATGAAAAGGTTAATCAAAGGCTTGTTCAAAGAGAGGATGTTCCAAAAGTTTGATCGGCGAGTGCAGATTGTTTAATGGCATCAAATCATCCAGCGTAATTAGTGGTTCTGTCGATGGCTGCCTACACTTCAACGCAACCGGCAGTAACAAAGAAAAGGGAAGTCAGACCTATCAGAAAGATAAATTAGAGGAGCGTCAGATAAGAAATGCAGTAAAATGTGGTTACAGGTGTATTCAGAGCTTGATGTTCTCTTGCAGCAGTAATCTGGTTGCATTTCCAAAAATCAGAATCATATTTAGCATTTCTAATGGATTGCTGGATTGCTGGTGATGAGTTTCGTAGTAAATGTAGGAATACAACCAATACATTTGTAATTCATATATCTTACCATGTCTTGGTAGAGGATCGGACTCATGTGCCTCTGCTCTTGTAGCAAACTCAAAAACGAGAGACGTATACAGTATTCTGATTTTCCTCTACTTTGTAACTGATTGAACCTCTTGTCTTGTATGTGGTGCGGTAACGATGAGTTTCATGTGTTTCAGGTGTGGACGATGGAGAGGACATACCCCGGGACACTCTGGTTGGCATCTACGAGAGGATCCGTAAGCGAGAGCTCAAGACCAACGAAGACCATGTGTCTCAGGTGCAGAAGGTGGAGAAGCTGATTGTGGGAAAGAAACCAGTGAGTACTGATTGTCTTTTCTGTTCAAATCATAGAAATGTTGGACTTTGTTGTTGTTGTCATTTCAGACACTCAGTGGTGTATCACTAGCCAGTTTTTAAATCTAAACTTATTACAAAAAGTAGTTCTACCACTTGATCCATTCTTCAGGTCTACAAATAAAAAGGTTTGAGGAACAGAGGGAAGTAATCTCTTGCATCTCCAGGTTTTGTGTGGAGCAACATACATGGGTTTAGACCTGGTGATACTAACGCACCCAAAGCCACCTTTGGCACTTGCCACTGTCTCAACTCTCATCAGTTCCACATCACACCAGCTAAGAGCCTGCCCACTGCCAGTACCCCCCGCCGACCCAGCCCGGTTTTTGGGACCATCTTGTTCGTGGTTCCAAGCGAACTGCTCCGAGGTGCAGAGTTGTATGTATCTCAGATGGAGCTTCATCTGCTGAGGCAGATTAGAATGAATTCTTCGTTGCCTCTCCGCTGCGTAATTGAAGACTCTCAGTGCGTTACTTTGGCTTTAAGACATGTAGGAATTCCTCTTCATAATTATCAAGTCCAAGTGGGTTTTCAAGGGAGGTCCACAGTTTATTTTCTCGTAGTTATGCATTCTTTTTCATTTAACAGAACCAGTGGGATCAGCGCCTCTTCTTTGCCATGTTAATAAGAGCACAGTCTTCAAGGGCAACTTTGTATACAGAAAGATTAGATTTTTATGTTTGTGAGAAATAACCATGTAAATAATTGAAAGGTAACCTTTGCATAAGGCTTTTTTTGTCCTCTATCCTTAGATTGGATCGCTCCACCATGGCCTGGGATGTGTAAGTGGTCTAATAAATATGCTGCATCTGAATAGCTTCCCAAATCAGTCAAAGATTGATGCTAGAATAACCTCTGTATTATTATTATTATTATTTTTTAGGTGTTGTCATTGCCTCATCGTCGCCTGGTGTGTTACTGTCGGCTATTTGAAGTGCCAGATCCCAGCAAGCCCCAGAAGCTGGGCCTGCATCAGCGGGAGATCTTCCTGTTCAATGACCTCCTTGTGGTAAAAGCCCTCATCGTATATTTTAGTTTTCCTCCCCTCTTCTTTGTCTCCTTTTCTTCTCCGGAGCAACACTTTAAGACATTTCTTTTGATGATTTCAGATTACAAAGATTTTCCAGAAGAAGAAGAATTCAGTCACATATAGCTTCAGACAGTCCTTCTCTCTGTATGGGATGCAAGTGATGCTGTTTGAAAACCAGTGTGAGTAACTGTTTCCTTTATTTTCCAGCCTGCAGCCGAGGTTTGATGAAGAGCAGCATGTGGTTTGTGCTCTCCAAACTTCAGACAGTGCTGCACAGTGTGTTTTTACTTGGGTTTTAATCCATGACCCTTCTTAGTAAACGTCTGTTCGCCTTTGCCGTAGATTACCCAAATGGAATCAGGCTCACGTCGGCAATCCCAGGTGCGGACATCAAAGTGCTCATCAACTTCAACGCGCCCAACCCCCAGGATCGCAAGAAGTTCACAGATGACCTGCGGGAGTCGATCGCCGAGGTTCAGGAAATGGAGAAATACAGAATAGAGTGTAAGACAGTTTTTTTTTAACCTTTCCGGAGGACTAGACTTAATTTTTTTTAGATTTTTCTACCTGGATGCATCAGGATACTGGATGTACAGCTACAACAGATTCAAGATGGCTGCCACAGCCAACTCACCATAAACAAAATACAACAGGCTCTAACTCAGTCCATTTCACAGATATCAACCTAATTTGATGTGGTAGTAGCTGAGACTGATCCCCTAACACATTTTAAGCACAAAGAGCTTTGTTTACAACTTTACCATTAACTTTGTGAAGGCCTGTTTGTTAGCAAAATATCTAGCAAATCACTGAAAATATTTTATTGAAACTTTCATGAAACGATCACTGGGTGTTCAACTCATTGACTTTTGGAGTCCTCATCAATTTAAGATGGCCATTAGATCAGTCAACATAAAAATGGCTGCGCCTCTGTTACTGATCATAAGCTAAACGTTGATGTGGTAGTAGCCGAGAGTCATCACCAACACATGCTATGAGCTCAGCATCTTGTGATTGTGCGTAACTTTAATTTTAATGTCTGACCTAATCCTTCAAGTAGCACCAGGCCTTTGACTTATATCTGTGCTGCTTTTTAAACTTGTGACAGAGAAGTTTACGATCATTGCACGGTCGGCGGGAGATGCAAAGTCACTGCCACTCACCTGGCTGTTTTCATGACTGGTTTCCACAGCCGAGCTGGAGAAGCAGAAGGGGGTGGTGAGGCCCAGCATGTCGCAGAGCTCTGGCCTGAAGAAGGAAACTGGAAACGGGAACATGAACCGTGCCAGTCTGGACGACAGCTACGCCATGGGCGAGGGCCTGAAGAGGAGCGCCCTCAGCAGCTCTCTGAGGGACCTGTCTGAAGCAGGTATAGCCTGAACCTCCTCTTTTTATAGCAGCTGGTTTATAAAGAAAGGGTCCTCCTTTTATCATCCTTCTCTCTGTGAGGAGTTTAGGGGATAAAAATAGCAAAATGTTGATCCACTGCACCATACATTAATTTGAAAGCTCTCTTCTTTAACTCCATTAACTCCCTCGTGATTGGATGGTTTGGTCTGGAAGGGGTTCCTTTAACTTTTGATTTTTGGCAGCTTCTCTAAGAAACAACATCAATGGAAACTACTCACTTATGTTCATTTGAATGCATTTTCCCCCAAAATGTTTTCATCATTTTGATCTTATTTTGTTTAAATTATTAAGCCCTTTTTTTTTTTTGCATTCCTGAGTTTGTTATATTCAAAGACATTTCATAAAAATTATGCTTTAGCCAGAAATCATCTGTCTCCTGTCAACTACAGAGGCTGTACGCTTTGCTTAATAACGCTACGTGATCTGTGTTTACTTGTGTCGTTGGACGGCAAAAACGTCTTGTTAGTTCATCACCTGGTGGGATTCCTGTTAAAAGTACTAGGTTTCCCACTAAAATCGGCTAAATGGTTATCCGAAGCTTGGCACAAAGCCGTACGAATCAAAACGCCAGCCTTTCCATTGTTTCTCAAAGAACAACCCAGATCTGAGGTTAGACGGGTTCCAGTGAGTCCTGCTTGGACTAAACTGGGCTTAGTATGACTCCGCTTGCACTTGATTCAGCAAAAACACTTGTTTGGTACCTTCTACACATCTATATGTACGTTAGCTATCCTTTTCCTAGTCGTCGCATTCCTCGTGGGACTGGTAACCCTTGACTTCCTCCTCTTGTAATATGACGCTCAGTTGATGCCGTAGTTGTGGTGGTCTGGATAGACAAAGTTTGGTGAATCCTTTGTGACTCTAGTTGAATCTCTCGTAGGCAGCTGTGGCTGAGTGGTTAGAGCAGTCATCCTCCAATACAAGAGTTGGGGGTTTGAATCCACCAGCAGTCACATGCCCAAGTGTCCCTGGGCAAGACTCTGAACCCCTCACTGCCTCCGATGTGTGTCCCATCGATGTATGAATTCTGATATGAGCTCTGATTAGCCTATTTGATTGATTTGTTCAATTAGCTTTGTATAGAGCTAGTAGAGTATAGATCTAGTAGAGTATAGATCTACTAGAGTATAGATCTAGTAGAGTATAGATCTAGTAGAGTATGGATCTAGTAGAGTATGGATCTAGTAGAGTATAGATCTAGTAGAGTATGGATCTAGTAGAGTATGGATCTAGTAGAGTATGGATCTAGTAGAGTATGGATCTAGTAGAGTATGGATCTAGTAGATTATAGATCTAGTAGAGTATAGATCTAGTAGAGTATGGATCTAGTAGAGTATAGATCTAGTAGAGTATGGATCTAGTAGAGTGCTGTATGAATGGGAACATGAGGCACAGATTGTAAAGAGTTTTGAGTGTCTTGATAAGACAGAAAGGTGCTTTATAAGTACAGTCCATTTACCATTTAACTTGTGCAGGACATTCTCCCTGAAGAAAGGAGTGACTTGTCAGTGCCTTAAGTTTCTTTGTAAGGAGGACGTGTCATACTGGGCTGCGACTGTCGGAGGCTTAAATTTGCAAGAAAATGGGCAATGTTACCATCGCAGTCCCTTGAGTGACCAATTCTTATAAACACATGCTCTATTTTTGAGCACAGCTTGCAAAGCTGTATTCTAGACCAGTGGCGCTCAGTGTTGGACTTGAGGGCCACTACCCTGCATGTTTTAGTTGTTTCCCTGCTCCTCAGCACGTCTTGGAATTCTGCAGAAGCCTGTTAATCACTCATTGATTCAAGTCAGGTGTGTTGAAGCAGAGAAAGATCTAAAATATGCAGGTTCGTGGCCCACGAGAGCCAGGACTGGGGAACGCTGTTCTCAGCCGTGCAAATTGTTTTGTTGCCCGTCTTCACCCACATCATACCCGCCGCGGCAGCCCCCCCCCCCCCCTATGTTTCAGATTGGAGTCAACTTTTGCAATAAAAGTAGACTCATTTGGACAAGTTTTTACTCATGGTTTATCGGCTGTGAGAACACTATTCACCAACTAGTCACACATAGTTGTGTCTGTTAGCGCCACATTTCGGTACTTTTAGACCATTGTCTTGGGTTAATCCTCGGGAAACGATGGAAAGACCAGTTCGGTTCGTCACCTGGATGATTTGGCAGCCCTGTGCTGAGCTTAATCTAAACATTTAGCTGCTTTTAGTGGTAAAAGTCACCGAAATCACACAAGGTGATGGTGTAGCAAAGACAGTTTTGCCGTCCAACGTGGCAAGCGCTCATCGACTCTCTGATCCGAGCTGGACAGCCTCTGTAAGCAAATGTGAATGTTCACCACTCTCGAGCAGCAACAAGATTTTAGTCTCTTGTCCGTTCCATGTCCATGTATATCAGTGTGGCGCTGTCTCTGTCCCTCGGAAGCAAGAACACATTTCATCCATCCCAGACAGCAGCTGTGTGACGTTATCAGATGATTGACTTGATAACACAGTGAAACCGTCTGTCTCTCAGCTCGGAACATGATTTTTCTTTTGTCACCGCTTCAGTGGGAAACGAGTCAAAACACGAGGAAGTTTGTAGACATCTATCTGCCCTCCTGTCTCCTGTGTTTTTCAGTGCAGGATGTGGCATGTTAGTGAAATCATTTTTTTTTTTTGTTTTCTTTCCTGCCATTCTCCATTCCATGTGCATTTTAATGTCCATACACATCAGGTATTTTCCTGTCTATGTGTAATTATTGGTCATATATCACTGACTGAGTGGGCCTCAGAACAACTGCCCTCCCTCAGACCCAGATCTGCCCACACGCCCCACGTGCAGCAGTATTGCTTTCGATACTCGGACTGAGCCAACACTTAACCTCGCTGACATCCTGTCGACATGCTTCCTCTGCCCCGGCCTTGTGGCAGGACTGTAGATGTAGCAGCCTTCAGGTGAAACTTCAGAGGACGTTGAGATTTATCTGAGTCCTTTCTCAATTTGATCAGACCCAACACTCAAAGTGGGCGTTAAATTCAAAATAGCTGAAATTGGAGTTTCCTCTTGAGTGAAGCTTTAGCTTCGCCGGAAAAGCCCCACCTGCCCACCACCACCTTCCTCAGACCTGATGCCCTCCCCCGCCCGTCATATTTCCACTGCACCGCCCCCTCTTACGGGACTGGTGGGAGGCCTAAAAAAAATGTCTGTAGTCGATCCAGAAGTGCTGTCGATCTCTAATATTTGGTATTGCATGTCTCGGGCAGGCAAGCGGGGGCGTCGCAGCAGTGCAGGATCACTAGACAGCAATATGGAAGTAAGTTGGAAGCAGCTGGTGTCCGAGCTACTCTCTATGTGATGATGTGCACTGTGAATCACTCCATTTATTTTTAGTCTTACACCTTTTTTGCTCCATAGACTCAGTCCATTTGTTTGGATCATTTATTTATTTTCTTGATGGGATGCCTTATAACCTGCTTGCCTCAGTTAGTGTGCATGCATGGGTTGCCTGCCTCTGATCCTGCCCCTACTTTTTTTTTTCAGAGATCTCCTGTTTTGGTCATGTTATATGACCAATATACACTTTACCCTCATACAAGCATGACTCCCACTAATGCCTCCTCTGATTTCTCCCTCCACTCTCCTTGTCGCCTGTCTCTGTCTCTCATTCGATCACGTCCAAGCAGTTTTCATTTGGTTCTTCTCGTTGGCAGGGTGGTAGCTCTGAAAGACACTAGGAAAGTCTTCATTTCCTGCAGCCCCTCTCCCTGTCTGGGTCTGTCTTCTCTCTCTCTCTCTCTCTCTTTCTCTCTTATCCACAACTTTTCTTGGATGCTGTGAGGTTCAGGGAGGAATGTAGCCTTCATAATGAGACATGGGCTTAGAAAGAAATTCATTCATTCATTTTGCACTCATTTCACACGATCACGAGTTCAAGCGGTATAAATAAAGTCTGGGACCCTGGAAATGTTACTCTGCTTTCACAGACTTTAGTTTACAGTGTTAAAAAATAATTAGGTAACAGTGTTGGACCCCAAACAGGAGGCAGAGCGCCCTGCGTTGTTGTGAAGTCTGCACACGAGTGCTCAGTTCCTCCTGCCCTCCGACTTGTAGTTGAATGTGTGGATAATGAGTTGCCTGCCACACCCTCTGCATGTGGAAAGCGTGCCTTCATTAATACAGCACCAGTTTGCATGTGGGACTCCTGTTAGGGTTTGGCACGTTGAAGCTGAAACGTGCCGTTTTCGGACCCGTTAGTGCCATTAATGATGCTCACGAACGTATTTGTGTTGCACAGTTTCCTGTTTTTAGACCTAACAGCAGTTTCTTTGAATGTGGCCTCCCTCTTGTTTTAAGGTTTTCCACAGCTGAAATTCTCATGCTGCTGCCTTCCATCAAAACATTTTATTTCCTTTTAGTTTGTCATTTGCATGCCGTGTAACATTTTGCTACTTCTTTATCTGAATGAAGAGAACGGGGTTTGTCTGGGCATGTGGCTCATTAGGCGCTGCGGAGAAGCTCCGTGTCTGACGGATGTTTTGTCGCCTCGTGTCTCTCCTGCAGGGGTCCATCATTAGCAGTCCACACACCCGGCGGAGAGCGACCACGCCACGAGAGGGCTCCTCCCGCGCCCATCCCCCCATCCCTAACTCGGCGTCGACGTCCATCCTCGGCTCGCTCTTTGGCAGCAAGCGAGGGAAGCCGTCGTCTCAGAGCCAGCCACCTTTAGCGCCAGGCGGCCACCCCACCCTCATATCGCACAAGCCCCACCCGACCAACCTGCACCACACAGCACAGGCAGCACACGTGGTGCAGCCCCAACACCACGGCCACCACTCCCAGTACTGTCCGGCCCCGCAGAACCCCCCGCCTTACCACCACCACCACCACTACCACCCGCCGCCGCACACGCAGTACCACCTGCACCCGGCCTACTCCTCGCACGCGCCCCCGCATTCGCAGCACAGCCACTACGGCCAGCACCCGCACCACCCGTCCCACTCCCACCACCACAGTCAGCAGGCGGGTCCGGCGCACGGCGGACCCAAACACAAACACAGTGGCATCAGCACCGTGGTGTGACGCCGCGGACGAACGCGGAGGGGAGGACTTCACCGAGGAAGGACAATCGCTCACACCAAAGGGACTGACAGCGTGACTCTATGGCCTGTCCACTGTGTTTCAGCTGCTGTGATGGGAACCAGTCACACGCAGCCACCGTCCTCACTTCCAGCTCCAACCGATATGCAGAATAGGAATCGGACTCAAATCTTCCAATAGGGGCCTTTTTCAGTTTGCCTGACTTTGGGGGGCCTCACGGCTCCCGTCAGGGCTTTATTTTTTTCTTTGTGCGTGTTGGTAGGGGTTGGGTCTGCACACACACATGCACACACACATGCACACACAAACACCGCCCGTCTGGACAGCTGAAGAGGAAATGTGTCGTCTCTGCTCCCCGCTGCCTCGACCTCCGACAACCCGTTCTACCTTCACATAATCAGGAGGAGCGGCGGGCTCAGCCGAGCGCACGACTGACTGGTTTCTTGTGCACAGCTCTTCGGTTTGCAGATTTTTACCGTCAGGGGAACGCTACGAGTCGCCGCCTCCCGTAGAGCTCTTATATAGCGGGAAAACCTCGATATAATCATTTCACACTAACTGCGATGGAAGGACAGGTAAACAAGTCATAGTAGTTCTAGTTGCTGTATTTACTGTAGATGACTGCTATATGTCCTGTGTCCTAGCTCCCATAAATAAATGTGCCAATATTAATGCATAATCTATTTAGTCAAGACTTTATGTACAGTGTATTGTGTGTAAAGTAATTTGTAAGATTATACTTGCAATTATTATTGGCAAAATTGACTTTTATCAGTATTATGCTGACTCTGTGGTGACAGGATGGAGATCTGGAAGGAGGGAGCTCCCATTCAGTCCAGCCTTGAATTGGTTTTGGAGCCTTTTTATTTCCTTTGGCGGGAAAAAGAGCCTTTGGGTTGTAGCTGTCGCACATTGGCCTGAAGCCTCAAAGCAGACATTTGTTGCAAAAGAAACTTCGCTCGCTGACGCTGCTCGAAAGCAGCGGACGACGGCAGCGTTGAGAGCTTCTCGACTCGTTACATTTGGCCTCAAAGGAGAATTTTCATTGTTGCCTTTGAAATATGTAACAGCTGCATTCATGGCTCTTGAAATCCAAAATTGAGATTTTTTTTTTTTTTTGCTTTGTATTAATTTTTTTTTTTCATCCACCAATGGGATCTGGTGGGTGATGAGTTTATGCCCCTTATTAAATGTGCAATATCTTCGTACTGATTTTGTACACCAAGAGCTAACGAGGTCTCCCTCCTGTTTGTGCGTGTTTTCATGTCACTAGATGTATTTATTTATTTTTCGACCCCCTGTCCGAGTCTCTCTCTGTAAATTAACGTCCGTCTGTCCTCCCTTTGTCCTGCGAGGGTCACAGGCCTGGAGTTCTTGAGTTCATGTTGCATGTGATGGTCTTGATGTGAGGCTCTCCTCTGCACATTGTTTAAACGAACCAGTGTTACCATTGAAAGTTCAAGTGCAATCATGTTTTGAAGCAAACAAACAAACAAAAAAATACACAGACTTGTGCTTAAGAGTGGAAGTCTGTATACCAGGATGAGATTCAGGTGAGGAAAAAGTCGTTTTTGTTTGTTTCGAGCTCTATAAATACTTAGTTGAGAGTGGAAAGAAGAATGTGTGTATATATTTTAATAAAACAGAACATACTGTATGCCTGTTTGGGCTGAACAGAAATATTTTGCAGGACAAGCACATACAGAAGAACACTTTTTTTTTTTTTTTTTTCCAGGAAATGCAGTTATAACGTACAAAATGCAAGCTGAGCAAAAGAACTAGGTAGATGTAAAAAAAATAAATAAACTATCTTTCTATATTCTACAAATAAGAGTCTATTCTAGTGTGTAAATTAGTGACGGTAAACTGTTCGTCCCAATATTCAGGTTGTAAATGTATTTTAATATTCATGACGTAAAAAACCGCGCTCGTGAGTCGAGCTTATACACCTTTGTTTTTTTGTTCCCGACCAGAAACGAGCTTAGATGAGCAGACATATCTCTACAGGGACATTAATGATCAGCTGAATGTGTCTTTAAGGCTTCCATTTTGTTGCTTTATTTCTGAAACCTCGGAGCGAACAGAAACCAGTGCGTCTGTTTTTCTTTTCTTTTTTGTGTGTGTGGTGTAGTGCTTCGAACGTCTACGGTCATTCTTGGTAAGAGCGCCCCCCCTCCCACAATGCACTGCATGGATCTGATGCGTCCTGTTCACTGTGAGCTGATGGGGAAAAATCAGCCTATAAATTTTGACTTTTCTTTTTTGTTGTTGTTGTTGGGGGAGGGGGGGTTTGCTGGGTTCTGATTTATTTGGAACTCTGTTGATGTGTTTTTGTTGTTCCATGTTTGCCTGGTAGTAATTGAAGCTCAGCATGCATTTCATCCACAAAGCCGTCGTGTAAATGACAAAACGCGACGAGCGCTGCGCTTCGTCGCCGACGGCTTTCATTGTGTAAATAAGAGATTTTGACGTGCGAGCCGATGAACTGCTTGGCAAGAGAGTTTAACTGTACGAAGACTGTAAAGGGACCAAAACGGGGCTGAAGGAGTTGTACATAATGTCTATAGGATCCATTCTGATACCTGCAGCCCAGACGGGGATGTAAATACATGGCCTCATGGACGGATGAAGTGCTGATTGAACATATCGATTGTCTTTGCCTCCAGCTCTTGTACACCGACATTTGCTGTGGAAATCAAAAACAGACTGTTAGAAAGTGTGCTGCCATCCACGTCCAGCTCCACACACACACACACACACACACACGGTACACACTCGGAGAAATGTACACGCATTCAGCTGCGAGCTGTTCAGTCCGCAGCGAGACGTGTTCTGAAGAATGGCAATGACAGGAAGGCCTCATTTAAATGTGCATTCTGTTTGTACAGTGAATAGTGAGTCAGTAAGACCCCAGTTATTGTAAAACTTCAACTGTGACAATGTTGAGAACGCAAAATAAACAAATATATGACTTATGGTACCCTGGCTGGTGTTGTCTTTGTGTTGGACTTCATGTGTCGTACAACTGGGGACAAGACGGTTTGTCTGTTTCCTCTACAACACATTTATTTCATCTGTATCTTAAGAATGAAGCAGTAATTTAAGCTTTTTTTAGTTGGCTCTGTGTAAAGAAGGGATTGTCTAATTCACTGCCTCAGTTGACCCACAGCTCTGCTCCACGCGCAACACGTTGCAGAGAAAATGCAGATTCTGCTAAACGCAGCATGAGGGTTGAGAGCTGAACACCATGAAGATGAAGAAACATGCTGAGAAGCTAAATCTGAGTTACAAAAGCTAAAAGAATCAACTCTTACTATGCCACACTAGCAATGAAACAATAGCTAAAATACCCTGATGCATGCTCAATAATCCAGGTAGAAAAATCTAAAAAAGCTAACTAAGTCTGGTCCTCTGGACATTCAAAAAAAAAAAAAAAGAAAGCAAAAAAATTGTAGAAACGTTTCGTCTTTCGTCCGAAAGACTTCTTCAGTCTGAGATGCTGTATTCAGCTCAGTCT
>JARVGV010000111.1:8802802-8816754 GCA_031762435.1 Hypsolebias longignatus
CATCACCCCCAGCCCCATCTGTGGTAAAAGAGAAGCCATGCAGCAAACACAGCTCGCTGTATTCATGCCTTATTACAAGAACTCCAAACGCTATAAAGATGTAACTAAGGCTGTTACAAATTTCTTGACTAAAGACATGATGCTGTGTACTACGTTGGAAAAAAAGGGTTTCAGAAAAATGATGTCAGTCATCGACCACAGATACCAGCTCCCTGGCCGGGAATATGTTTCATGCATGGCCATACCTGCACTTTATGGTAAGCCTATGTTATTTAAAATTAAAGCCATTAATACGGACAAAGTTGAGGGTTTTATGTTTATTTGACGGTGATTTCAAATTTCTTTGAAGACAAAATCCAACTATAAGGTGGACATTAATTTATTTTTACAGTTTGTATTTCTAAAATATTGTACTGGAGGAGTTTCATAGACGTGGCAAAATCATTTTTAGCTTTGCAACAATCTGCTGTGGGCATTCTTAGTAGTTTTTCGTAGGCTTTTATATTGTTTATAATTATATCAGAATTATATTGTGTCGAGTGAAATTAAGAAATATATCATGATCTCTACTCATTGGCCTTCAACCCAACTGAGACTTGATTTTACTTCATTTTTATTGTTATTGGTTTTGTCTGTTTAACTTGTCGTTTTAGTGTATTTTAAATTGAGTTTTTAGTTCACTGTGTGGTTATTTTTGTAGCTGTTTTTATGCTTTCTTTATTTTGTATGTAATGTTCAACACTTTGTTTCAGCTGTGGCTGTTTTAAAGCGCTTTATAAATAAAGATGATGATGATGATGTTCTGTGTATTGTCTGTGTACTGTTAGTGCTTAGTGTATTCTTAGTTCATATCTTATATCTTATTACAGTTTTTGATTACATTTTATTCTTTTGTTGGATATAACTGGGACCCCGAGTACACAATTTCGTTCCACCACATGTACCACATGCGATGAGAATGACAATAAAGAACCTTGATCTAAAAAGACTAAAATTGCCTTGAAGAGTTTTATGATAAACAGTATTTGAACAATCTGTTATTGTTATTCCATCTGACACAGATGACTAAAGTGAAGTTGTGGACTACTGGAACACACTCTATACAGGAATCAGTGATTCGTGTATCTCTCAGCTTCAGAAGGTACAGAACGCTGCTGCACAGCTTTTAACTGGCACGCGAAGGTTTGACCACATTTCTCCTGTTTTAGCCTCCCTGCACTGGCTGCCGTACATTTTAGGATTCATTTTAAAATTGTTTTATTTGCTTTGAAAGCTCTAAATGGACTTGTCCCACCTTATCTGTCCAAGTTGCTCCATCCACACACACCTTCTCGATCCCTCAGGTCATGTGATCAGCTGCTCCTGAGTGTGCTGAACACAAAGCGCAAGCTCAGAGGAGACCGTGCTTTTGCTGTGGCAGCTCCTAAACTGTGGAACGACCTTCATTGAACATCAGACAGGCCTCTTTCCTGTTTGTTTTTAAATCCCTGCTTAAAACCATCTCTTCTCCTTGACCTTTGACACCATCTGAGGTGTTGACTTGTAATCATTTTTATTATCTGACTGTATGATTGTTTAATTATGTGTACAGTACTTTGGTCTTGTGGGTGTTTAAAGTGCGCTATAAATAAATCTGGTATGGTATTGTATGGAATGGTATTGTATGGAATGGTATGGTATTGTATGGAATGGTATAGTATTGTATGGAATGGTATGGTATTGTATGGAATGGTATTGTATGATATGGTATGGTATTGTGTGGAATGGTATGGTATTGTATGGAATGGTATGGTATTGTATGGAATGGTATTGTATGATATGGTATTGTATGGAATGGTATTGTATGGAAAACAGCTAATTATCAACGAATGAATGAAACTATGTTTAATTTAAAATTATACTGGAACGTTTTCATTTAAAAAATAATTAATGTTTTAAAATTATGACTAAAAAATACAATTTATTACTTAGTGCTGGTTTATAAACCCAGAGGTTGTGGGTTTGAGCCCAGGTTGCATCAGGAAGTTCATCTGGCATAAAACAAATTGCCAAATCTTTCATGCGAGGGCACTCGCTGTGGCGACCCCTGAAGAAGGGAGCAGTTAAACTTGACACTTACTTATTGTGGGTTTATACAACTGTTTGATTGTGAGTGTTAAATAAGGTTGCTGACAACACTCAGTTAAATGTTGTTTTGTGTAATTTATGTAATGTGTATAAAGAAAAAGAAAAAACAAACACCTGAAATCATTCATTTGAATCCAAAAGTAAATCCTAACTCTGCTGGAACCTCATGCCACATATTTAATGCTCTACGAAAATATATCTAGGAATGCAAACTGTGGCACAAACTTTGCGGGGAGTTTAAGCAAAAGTGTATAAATTAAAAGAGTCCAGGTGAAATTCTGTGCTTTTTAGCTGAATTATGTATTTCCAACAGTCGCAGCCCAGTGAGACGCTACCAAGACATCCTGAGAACCAAGGGATTAGTAGGAAACATCTAACTTTGACTGCAGGCTTCAACGTCTCACCGGCAGTTTGGGCCGTCTGTTGTGATCCACCATGTCCAGCAATGGGTACGATTCCCGCACCATGTCAATACTGACAACATTCTTAAAGCCAACGCTGAAGATTATTACAGAGGAATGAGAAGAAATATGAGCATTCTAGATTAAAAGGATAAGATAAGGTACAATAAAATTAAGATTTTTTTTAAACATACTTTTTAGCAATGTCTAAGACCGGCCCCTGCCCCGACACCAGGACACACTTGTCGTGGAACCGCTTAAACATCCTCAGAGGACTGTGGGACATGATGACTTGGTCTTCTGTGATCTTCAGGTAGAAAAACAAAGGATTGGTTATCAGCAAAGAGATACATATTAATAAAAAATATATATATTGAGTTTTGCCTCGTCTCTAGCACAGGAAGTCATATATCACGACTCACAGGCACTCCCAGGATGTGAGAGAGCTGGTCCGCTTTTGTGTGTCGTTGGCAGTTCCCTGCGTTTGTGACAAAAACAACCGGCACCACAAACTGTCCCCGAGAGTCGACCAGCTTCTCAAAGGTCTTTTTTGCAGAGGGGATTGGCATCCTTCCTCTGACGAGCACCCCATCGATGTCGAATAACAAACCAAATCTTGGCTGTGGCTGCAGAGGAGAAAAAACAGAAACAGATAAAAAAAAAAAAAAAACAGGTACACAGTGTTCGCGATGCACACGTTACTTGTAGAAACGTGGAAAAGAATACAAATGTTTATAAAGATGTACAAAATGTAAAAATGGAATAGTACCTTGTAAAAGTTTTACGTTAATGGTGTGTGCTGGTACGAATTTGTCGATTTGCTCGCAAAAATTGAGACAATTTTTAATTAACACAAAGGATAATCTGTAATGTGAGGTGATAGAAGTTCATGTTAGGTTTAATATAATTTAATTACATGTATTGATAATTTATTGATACAGGCAACAGACAAAAGGAGCCACTGAATGAGGGAATCATGGCAATATGGGGGAGTTCACAGGTCACATTCATTTTACAGCTGCCTAAACAAGTCTGAGTTGTTGTTTCTTTTTCTTCTGAGGCAGAGTTAAACTCAAACAAAGTGGCTACACAGAACACGATGGGTGTTTTTCATCAGGGAGTTGGACGGTCAGCTACATCTGCTGATGTCTCATCCCCTGCAGGCAGCGCCGCATCCACCGCGGTCACAAAGTTAGATGGAACACCAACAAAACATCGCTTCACTCGACAAACACCGCGACTAAACGTGCCAAACAATCGAAAAATAACTTTAAAGAGAGGCCGTATGGCCTTGTCAACTGCGTGTTGTTCGTCTGGGCCGAGGAGGCAGCAACAGCTCGAACCGTACCTTGGTAACTGACTGAGTTCCGCAAAGCCCGCACCGAGAACCGAAAACGATCCCGGCTTTTCGCCTGGCTGGACGGTTACTTAGGGTGTGCTGGCCCCGGAAAAACGCCAGGAGTCCCCGCATCTCCTTTGCTTTATCGCGGGAGGGAGGAACGGGGTGTTCAAAAAGAAAGCGAAAAAAATTATATATATAAAAATAAATCAGAATAACCCGCACATGAAGCTGGAGCCGGCCGACGCTGCAGGTCGGCGGCTGAGACTCCAGTTCACAGTATTTTACTGCCTGAAATGTGATTGGACCAGCGCCGATGATGTCAGAGGAGGCGGGTCTTCGTGCTGCATCTGCACCATGGCTCTGATCTGCAACCCCCGGCCGCTGCCATTTTAGACTCCGAGGTGGAGCTAGCTCACTCCTGAGAAGTCTGGGAAACATTTGATCCATGAGCCGCTCAACTTCTCGATTCTAGCTCTTCCTTCGGGAAAAGGTCATGTCCACCAGTCTGTCCCTCGTGTCCTGCGACAGGAGCGTTTTGTGAATGACACTCCACCACAATGGTCAGGTTTGTTTGCACAAATAACCAGCTGGATCCGGATCAGAGCAAATGTGAACAGATTCCTGTGATGTAATCCCCAGATTTAAAGGGAAACCACAAATAAGATGCCAAAATGGTTTGAATGATCCTTGTTTGCTTTTAATTTCACCTGATTGCCAAGATACTAAACACAAAGCTTTGGATAGGTTTGAATAGTCAGAATAAAAACTTTAAAACACAAAATGACTGTTTTAATTTTCATACCATTTTTGTGTTGCAAAGCAAAATCAATCAAAAACACCTCTCCCCGTGCTCCTCCAGCTTTATTGATAGTTTAAAATTACATTTCTATTTTCTAGGACTTCAGTTGCACTTTCCTTCCGACTTAAAAACTGAGTACAAGCAAATGGTATTTATACAGTAGTCTAAGTGATATTGTACAAAAATAATATTTTGATTTCTGTGAAAACATTAGTCATTCCCAAATATCTCCTAATTCTGCCGTTCTTTCAACTGCTCTTGGATTTTTTTTTTTTTTTTGTTTTGTTTTTTTGCCAAGGTAAAAACAAGAAAAAGAAAAATAATAAATTCAAAGCCATTTTAAAAGGAATAACAAAAAGAATTCTACCTTGGACTAACAAGTGATATTTAAATTGTAAACAGATTTCTATAAAAGAGCATGTTTCTTTGAAGACCTCCAAAATGTTTTATATCTTAGTAATATAGTTTGTTATCGCCCACTTGTAGCTGCTTGCAGGGCAGAAATGCATCTTGTGAACTGTTTCCATATCGTACTCTCTTGGCCAACTCATATTCCACTAAAACAAACCAAAATAACCACACATGGATGTTTGGTTTCCATTTACACCCTTCTTCTGTCTCGTTTTACTGAGGCATGTCCACACAGCTCAGAGTCCTACAGATTCCCGTTATGTTTAGTCCCATTTTTTTCCTTTGCTGATCGCCGGTGGCCTGGAAAGGGGAGTTCTTAAACAAAGCATTATACATAACACCGCTACCAAACTAAAACTTTTTTGTATTGAATGCAGAAAGATATCTTTTCACCCCTTTCATTGTATTACATGACGAGAGGCTCACAGGCCTGGGACTAGCCTCTGTTAGCCAAACTTTGGCCAGTGAAGAGGATTCAGAGAAAATAATACAACCAACCATCAATCTGAAAAAAAAAAAGGAGGGGCAACAGAGGGTGCTGATTATGCAGTGGCTTCGATGGTGCACTCTTTTGCCAGGTGGCCCGCCTTTCCACAGTTGTAGCAGTTAGTCTCGCTGGCTTTACTGCAATGCACGGCAACATGGCCGATCTCGCCACACCTGCAGGGGGGACACAAGCTGCTTGGTGACTTTTGCTGACTGACGAGTTCAAAAACAGACAACGCAACGAGGAAAACCCACCTGTAACATTTCACCTTGTCGCAAAGTTTCTGGATGTGACCAAACCCGCCGCAGGAGTAGCACTTCTGCTCGTTGGCATGATCGCAGTCACGGGCCATGTGGCCGGCTTTGCCACAGGTGTAGCAGAGCTGCTCCCTCTCTTTCCTGGGCTCCTTGCAGTCCCGAGAAATGTGACCACTCCTGTGGCAGTTGTAGCATGCTAACAGGCAAACACAGTTTTTTACTGCTCTTAACTTTCAATACAATAGTTAGATTTGTTCTGTGATTACAGCTGCATGAACCTGATTTTTAAAAAGCTGACAAATACACACCATCCTCAGTTTGGTCACAGTCCCTGGCCATGTGACCCTGGTCTCCACACCGATAGCAGAACAGCTCTGCAACGACACATATCTCATTATTTTTTCTTTGATGCTGTGATCTGTTTGTTAAGCACTAACAGTTTCTGTTTTAAATGTGCTCTATAAATAAATTTGACTTGACACAAAGGATACAAATCATTTAGATTAATGTAGTTTTCTATTTGGCTTGGATTTAAGACGAGTTTCTTCCATTTTTATGACCCTGAGATCAATTATTAGCAACAACAGCAGAAGGACAAGCTCATTTTATGATAATCATTCCATTCTGGAAACACGCATACCTTTTCCTCGTCCCCGGCCCCTGCCACGTCCACGTGAACCACTGGCATTGGGACAATGCTTGACCCAATGGCCAGATCGGCCACATCCAAAGCACTCGCTGTTGCTGCTCATCTCCATCACCTAAACAGAAGCACACAAGGCAAACAAAACCCGTCACTAATTAATATTACACTTCTGACAAAAAGAAAAAGACCCGGGAAGACGGTTATATCGTACATACTCTGCAATAATTTCAGCGTTCAACACCCTAGAGTAAAGGAGGGGGTAAATATACACAGTACTATTGGATTCAGACTTGGGGGGGTGGGGGGTGTTCTACTCTACAATATGAGGGGTAAGCCTGACCAACTATGGAGTTAACAGAACTTCACCAGTCTGTGGGATCATGCTGTGAACGCCAAACTTCTGCTGGCCGGACAAATTAAGCCAAGAAGAATGGTAAGTTAATAAGTAATGACGTCTATGCATTATGAGGCGGTTAAAAAGAGGCTAACAGGGCAGTTAAATATAAACGCCTCTAAATAGCTACACCTCATTTAAAACGGTCAACTAACGGAAAGCCAGGACTCAACTTTCACTTCAGGTAACGCGACACGTTCACTCGGCGCTTTGGAGTCCCTCAAACAGCCACATGTGGACTCAAATGCGAGCTCAAACCATTAAACTCAGGTACAGCATGTCCAGTTACAGCCACACGCCACTGACTGAACGAGCATGAGAGCACGCGCCGCATCGTGTTGTTATTTACCGTCTGGAACTGCAACTAAGTCCCAACGAAACGTTAGCTCAGCCGTTTAACTGCCTAAACGGCAGAAACAATTGTGACAGGACATTCAACTCTTAACTGTTTAGGACCTTCTGAAGAAGAGAACCAAAAAAAAAAAAAAAGAAAGAAATGCCAAAGGTTGCAGCTCCGCTAACATTGGCCTAGTCACGTTGATTTTACTGCGCACTCGCGAGACGCACACAGGAGCTAGCTAGCTGAGCTAGCGGCTACTAGCTCAGCGCCTCACGACCAAAGAAACGCGGTTCGGTCGACGATCGGTCTCCGCTCTCCGGCAGGACCGTGTCGGCCGGCCGCTCGTAGCGATAAAAACACGCGACGCATGCGTTTTCACGGACAACCAGCAGAAAATACGATAAAGACAAAATTTCCCGCCAGGGCGCACACGCCACAGGGGCACGCTAACGTTAGCAGGCCGGCCCTGGAACCCGATGCCGAGTTAGCGATAGCAAACAAAATCAAAACCACGCGTATTAGCAGACAGAAGCGCGGTCAGACTTTTAGCTTTCCCCTACTGTTACTTTAAACACACTGTCATTTCAAAATTGACAGACATAAAACGTCAACTTATGATATAAATTTAATGTCGTTTTATTGCTTACCCTTATGGCTACCTAGCTCTGTCAGTGTTTACGCCTCCTTCTTTGCGCTACATGCGGTGCCAGCAGGAGTTCCTGAATTGTCATTCGCGTTAACCAGCAAAACTCTGCAATCTGATTGGCTACAGGCTCTGCGAGTAGCCAATCAGACGCAGCGATGCCTGGACACCGCCTCTGGAAACCGACCAATAGACGTGCAGCGGTTCTCTTATTTCTCCTTAATCGGGATAGACTTTATTCTCCCTACTGTATTTTAAAGTTGTTAGAATTGAAACGTCGACATAAAGAACACGATGACTACTAAACAGGAAGCTAATGTTAGGATAAATCACACGGTAAGACCCTAGAAAACATAAACCTAAAGTAGTGGTTTCTAAAAGGTCGGGACCCTGCTGTGGGTCAGTGAAAGAGCGGCCTTAAAATGATGACAAATGACACACTCCACCTAAACAATGTTATCAGATTAAAAACAGCAGCCATGAATAGATACGATATATATAAATACATAACAATTATATGTTTATGTAATTTATTATTATTTGTTACCGTTAGTTTAGGGAACAGCTGAGCTAAACAAAGTGGTTACTCTTGCTTGTTTGTTAGCTTCATCAGCATCACTTGAGCTATATTTGCATATTTACTTTTTGTTTATCCTTCTGTGTGGAACATGTAAATGTATAAAATATTGCAAGAGTTTTCAACACAGTAAACATAAAATGCAATATGAATTTGTGAGACTTGCACGTCACAACTTCTTTGGAGTTTTAATATATATTAATGTTTACATTTTTTTTTCTAAAAAATAACTATTTGTTTCAATTGTACATGGATAAATCCAGTCGTATGTCTCATTTAAATGCATACACGAATTTCAACGAGTTTGCTGTTTGTACATTCTCTTAACAAAATGCTTTCGGAATATTTAACTCAAAGGAATAAATCGTGACGACTATGAATTATTACTTTTACTGATATGTTCCAAATCACTAACTTGTATACGAATGTCACATATTTATTTTACCACTTCCACTACTTTAAAACACATTTGAAATGAGAGATTATCAGCAACATCTGCTGGGTTTGTGAATCCTTAAACTACGGATGTCCAAAAGACTAAAATATGAGGAAATGTTTTTTTTTAAACCTTCACAAAACTGACATATGATTAAAGAACAAATAGGCCTACGATCAAATAAGATCATGTGGTCATTTTTAAATACAGTACTGTATTATTATTGTTCCTATTCTTTAAGAAGTCTTGACTGAATACAGGAAGGACCCATAGAGACACTTCCTGGGAGCATCTCAGCAGTGCACAGATCAATACGTGGAAGAGATGCTTTCATCACTCTTAAGGTGGTCTCAGCTGTAAAGCATTAAGGTTGTATTTTCTACTTCCTTGGCTTTCATTTATTAGCTTGCACACTTTGAATTAAGGCAAGCAGCAATATTTATATATTTGGCACATAAATTCTGCACGAATCACGACGTTCTGATTAAAAACACAGAAGCCGAGTAGAATGTGAAGTGGGATACCTTAAAATGTGCACAATGACAAAGCCCTGCCCTCATCTTCTCAGAAAACTGGTGTTTCTGTTACTTGTCAGATTATTTGTTGGATTATTAGAGGAGCAGATATTTGCTGAGTCTGATACCGTGACTTAATGTACAGTTTGGTGTTCAGGCTGCAACAAGGCACAGGTTAGTGTGTTTATTTGTCACTAAATATGTCTGAAACAGCTTTATGGAAACATTATACTGCTGAACCCATCAGGACACGCACACACTTGGGGATGTTAATGAGTTTGTTTCAGTCCTAGATGGTGTTGAGTCCAGCCTGTCAACAGGACCAATGGAGCCATGATTGTGATTTGGGTTCCTCAGGGGACCCAGACTGGGGGTAAATTCATGGTGAGTGTCAATGGTTGTGGTTTTACAGTGAAACTGTGTCAGGTTCTGTTTAAGGAGGAATAAGACATTTGATTTAGACATTTTTATGATTTTGTGTGTAGGCAAAAACAGAAAATGAGAAAAAAGTGAACACATTTCTGTCCACAAACTGTAGTGAGACTTTTTCAGGCTAATGTCAGCTGCATGCCATACTAATACAGTATTCGTAATCTTTTGATAAAACATGTTTTTTTAATGACAAAAAGACTAATTTTCAACAGTCGTGTTGCAATACCCGCATTCCGCCAGAAGATGGCGCGCAAGGACACAAATAACCTTTTCACTGCAAATCTGCTCTTTAACCGAAGCTACAAAAAGCCTAATTTTACAAAGTACACTTTTAAAACCACATTATGTTTAAATGTATTCAACCTTTGCATGTGAGAGCTCATAGGGGTCCATTAAAAAAGTGTGGTTTCAGTGGGAGGGCTCAGACTCGTGCCATGGTTGCGCAGTGACTGATGCTTGCAGGTCTTGTTATGACTGCGAGGTCCTGTTTCAGTCTGTGGCGTCAGACGGACTCACGGAACCGAGCCGACCCGCTTCACCTTCTCTCGAACAACGCGAAGATCGATCCGAACTGCGTCGCATTAGCGAGCATTTCACTGGAGTCGTGCTTCGAAAGCGCTTTGTTGGACTTTGGAAGCACGCGGCGGTGAAGAGAAGAAGAAGAAATGCCCTCTTCGTGTCACTTTGGGGGACAGACGGATTTTTTTTAAACCACGTTCGAACCGGTGGATAAAAACTTCTCCTCTGCTGTTTTCACCTTTTTCAACCAAGTAACTACCTGTGAGCTTCACGTCTCACATTTAAGCCACATTAATCGGGACTTTGCGGCCCAGCTCGGGGGTCTTTACTCAGCCTCCACTCATTTTTCCTCTTTTCTTTGAACGCGTTGCGGGCTGGGATGATGTCACTGACGCCACTTTTCCCCAAAGTTATGGCGGAGCACAACTTTTGTACCTTCTCTTGGTGAGCTACACGTACACGAGCCGCTCCTGGCACTCTGCCGTGAGTCAAGCTCGAAAAGCTAAAAGTTTAGTTGAAGAAATGCGGGCAGGATCGTGGAAAGAAGTGAGCAGCACGTCACGAAAAGAGCCGTGAAGTTTACCGTCACGCAGCTCGCTCACGGGCCTCGAGGCGGTTTCACGGTTTTAACTAGGCTGTAAAAACAGCAGTGCAGTTTCTGCAGACATTTCTCTGTCACTGTTCTTTTGTTGGCTCTGCCTGCTTAGACACAGCCTGGAGATCATGCTAACCTGCTGACATTGTTCTCCAACTTTAGGAAGTGAGATCACAGACCGCTCAGTCAGTGCGACTTTGGTTCTGTCATTTGGCTTTTTATATTATATAAGTAGCAACCATCCAACCTGTTTGTGTCCTTGCTCATTTTTCTTGCACGACACTTTGATTTCACATCCAGCAGCATGGCGTGAAATTCTCCAGCTTGTTTCCCTCAGAAATCAGCAGCTCTGTCCTGAAATCTGCAGTAAAAACACACATTTATCTCCTCAAGCTCTTTGTACAGGACACACACAATAAGAAAGTTGTGCAGGGTGGATAGCTGCACGTGATTGTTAAATCTAAACAAAAACCTGTGTGCGTGCACATTATAGCATGCAGTTTGTATTGGAAGCACGCAGATGAAAGGCTGTACATGTATTTGGTGGCCAAGCATTATTATTATTATTATTATTGCTATTATTATTATTATTATTATGAAGCACAAATCTGAATTATTATTATTATTATTATTATTATTATTGCTTTTATTATTATTATTATGAAGCACAAATCTGAATTCAACTCATTGTCCTGTGTTTGTTTATTCACTTTAAATATAGATATACTTCCAGGCAATTTACAAGTTCTTGGCAATTACAACAAAATCAGAATCTGTAAATAATGTTTTTTTTCTGTGCAGGTCTAGGTGATATTTATACTATGCGAAAAGTCACTACCGCAAATATCAAATATATATTTTGATAATTTTATTGTTTAGCTTCTGCATCTAATCACTAGAAATCTATATTTTCCCAGGCTCTTCTGATGCATCACAGCTATTTCTTTCTTAAAATTTTATTGGTTTTGTTTGATTGTAATTTATTTTTTGCCCTGGTTTGTTGTCATTTTCCACTCCTGAGCTACATTTCTTGTTCTAAGCTCGTGCACGTGAGCTTTCTGTTTGACAGACTGCGTCTTAGTTTTGGTTCTGGAGGTGGACTGATGGTAAAATACATGTATGTGAAAAGCCAGATGTAAGTGTTGATGATTCTTACCCTGGTGAGGGAACAAAGGTCAGAGGTCATTGCTCAGTGAGTTCACCGCATTCAGTTTTGGTGTTAAATGAAAGAACAATAAAAAAAATTGTGCTATATATTGAATGAAAATCAGTTAAAATCCATATTGTGGTATTAATTTTGGTCTTCGCTCAGTTTGTCAACCTTTTGGTTGCTCAACAGTAGATGTCAGTTTTTATACCACACACCAAGCGCGTTGCTTTTCATAAACCACTTTTAGGTTTTGAAACAGTGCAGGCTTGAAGTCTGAGATTAATGTGCTTATAATAAATTTATTCAGACGTTCTCTTTATTTTTCTGGTTTGTGTTTCTCATCAATAGCTGAATTAGCTCCAGTTACTCGCATGATTTGAGGGTTGATCTTTGCCAGACTGCAGATTAACTCAGTTATGTCATAACCCAAATCTCCTGTTTTGCTACTTTTCTTTTCTGTGTCGAGAAAAATGTTATAATCAGTGACCCACTCAAACCAGCTGGAGCAGTTTGTCTTCCAGTAAGACTGTTGTTTCAGCATTTTTAGGTTTGGATTAAAGCCTCCAAACATGCTTGTAGTGAAACTACAACAAAGCTGCATTCTACTCTTGTTTTTTTAACACAGTCTGCCAAATATCTTAAAAAGAGTTGAAGTCATTGTAGTTTGTTTCCCTCCAGACCGTCGTGAGCGTTTCATTTCACTAATGGAGCACCTTCAAGGAGCCTGGAGGACCCTGAGCAACGGTTTTGGAATGAAGGACTCTGTTTTCGAGGGTCCCTGTCTTTCTCCTACCATGGTCCAGGGCTTTCCCTGCCAGCGGCGCTCCTCAGACGACAGCAAGATGCCAGACTCAAAGACTAGCAGCACGATCCGTGTCTACCTCCCAAACCACCAGCGCACTGTGGTCAGTCAGTTTCCACCTAGAGGGGAACTTGTCTTTGGGGGTGACGCCTCGTGCTTCAACCTGTCGTTGTTCTGTTCCTCTGTCAGGTGAACGTGCGGCCAGGTATGACCCTGTACACCTGTCTGATCAAAGCCCTGAAGGTGCGAGGGCTGCAGCCTCAGTGCTGCGCTGTCTTCAAGCTGCATCCAGGACAGACGAGGTGGGCTTCGTGGACATTTCTGACCAAGGTTCAAGAAATCACAAAATAGATTTTATTCATTTCATTTAATTTTTTTCCTCCAAACAGTAAAAAATCCCGCATGGACTGGAATACAGACTCGACCTCTTTAATCGGGGAAGAGCTGCTGGTGGAGGTTTTAGATCACGTTCCGCTGACGACGCATAATTTTGTAAGTGCCCCAAAATTCTCAACGCCTGCTGTTCTTCTCGAGCGTTTGTTGCCAGATAAATAAATCCACAACGCCTTGTCACTTTCAGGTTCGAAAGACATATCTGAAGCTAGCGTTCTGTGATATTTGCCAGAAGTTCCTTTTGAACGGATTCCGTTGCCAGACGTGTGGCTACAAATTCCACGAGCACTGTAGCACCAAAGTGCCCACGATGTGTGTGGACTGGAGCAACATTAGACAACTGCTGTAAGTACATGAGAAATAAACTATAATGATTGTATTGATCCATCCATCAGTATTTCTTTGGATGTCGGTTTAATTAGAAGTTAGGCTAAAGTTGACCGAGCAGAAAACCACTCAGAGAGAAAAAGCTGGTTAGTTTTCAATGATTTCATGAAAACATTTGAAACTATAATAAAAAAAACGTTCAATACAGAACCAACTGGACTTTATTTGTAACAGAAGACATTTCGCTCTTCATTCGAGGAGCAGGATCCGAAACGTCTTCTGTTACAAATAAAGTCCAGTTGTTTCTGTATTGAATGTTTTTTTGATTTTATCATGTCCTGGATGACTGAGAATCTTCA